>PVJL010004476.1:0-21135 GCA_004026885.1 Lyroderma lyra | reverse complement strand
TAGACTTAGTGAAAAATCGAAGCCCATGTTGAGAGGAAAACGGACTTAGTTAATGGAATCATTCTGTTCAGCGCAACAGGGCCGGTTAACAAAGTGTCAGGATAAGTCGTTTCAAAAATTTAAACCTAAGTTTCCATGATCTCCTGTCTACATCAAGAGATAACGTTGGGTTTGGAAATTGTGTTAAAACCCTGGCCGTGTACACGTCTTATGGAAAACCACTTTTGAATAGTTTTGTAAATGTAACCTGTCTGTAAGGAGATCCTTCTTTGGAGGGGCGGGAGTATGAGGGGAGATAAGGAAACTTTTCCAGAATATAAAGCCAATTGAATGCCAAACCTGCAGAATGAGCTAAGCTGCTTTGATATCACTTCAGCGTCATGTAAGATAGCGTAAAAGGAGTCTGAAGATTTTTGTTAGAGCTTTGTTTGCTAATTGTGTGGTCTAAAACAAGTCAATTAATTTTGGGACCAAAAGCATCAACCTGGTTTGGTTAGTGGAAATAGTAGCTGTTTTTCACTTTTTTTTTTTGCCTGTGGGTAGCTCTACTAGATGGGGATCGAACCCAGGCCGCAAGCGCTGATAACACTGGAGCCTTAAGCCACTACACCACCAGAGAACTCCACACTGTAGCTGGATAATTAGGCTTCCTGCTCCAACAGCTTAGGCAACCAGGTGGAGGTGGGGTAGGGTATTTTTCAGGTGGTTCTGATCATGTTTTACTTTTTCCTCATCAGGAAATCCTTGAACCCTTCTGGACTAGAGGCTGGATAAGTTATCTGACTTTATCAACTATTGAATAATTGACTTTTCTGACAAATATGTTTCTTTAGTCGGATTTTTTCTTCTCAAGGACAAAAGTAAGAGAACAGGTTTAAACAGGGTGCTAAATGCTTTACACCTTGTGCTGTATTTGAAATGTTATTTAGTTGAAATACTTTTGTGTCTAAAATGAGTATGGCAACACCAAGAATGTTAAATTCACTCTGTGTATGTGTGTGTGTGTGTGTGTGTGTGTGTGTGTGTGTGTGTGCAGGCCCAGACTTTTAAGAATGAAAAATTTCTAAGGCTTATTGGGCTGCAGAAAAATAGCTGTGTAAGCCTTTAATTTCTAACTTGGTTCACCTATATCTCAGTTGGCCCGGCTAAAGTTCACTTAAATTGGCCTCACCTGAACCCTCTCTCAGCTATAATGTGCCCCGTTTTTTCTGATTTCACTGGAATTGCCTAGAATCATTACATCTGTGATGAATTTTTATTTATTTTTTTTTGAGTACTTGAGAAAATTTCTAACCATGGCCTACTAATGATAAAATATCTTACATTTTGTTTATATGGATTGCTATAGTATATAGATGTAAATATATATGAGGGTGAATAAAACATAAAAATTTCTGTTTGATTAGATTGTGAATATTCATGTCCATGAGATTTTTTTGAAGGATTGGAAATTTGCTACCCCTCTTTCTGGTTGATGTTAATAATTTGAGTCACAAGTTCTCAGCCCTTGATAAGGTTCTTTGGGATTGCACAGGTTGGATGATAGTCGGTGCAAATTTGATTCTATAAACCTATTCATCAGCTCTTTCCAAGGTTACAGTTGGGAAAATTCTTTTTCTTATTAATCTCTTTGTGTTAAAAATGGGAGAATTTCAACTAAGGAATGCAAGAATTGTGAGGATGTATTGGGCACATTCCAAGTCCTATCTCCACCAGCTGCATGGAACTTGGAAAGGAGACAGTGAAATCTCGTTTTCATTTCTGAGCTTATTAGTTGCACTGAGGACATATTAGCAGTAGCTGAAGCTTTAATGAAGATGGCAAAACCTGGAGAAGGCTTGTTTGGGCCAAATTACTAGTGCTTTTCCCCCTTTCCCCTGGTGGAATGGAAGGGGCTGCTTTATGAAGAGGGTGAATATTTCCCCCTCACCTGAAATCAAGTTGGAGATCCTTCAAAGTATCCAGTCCTGTGGCTTGTAATGTCTCTTGGTATTTTGGAGTTTGATAAACGTGCCTGAAAAGATGAGACACGGAGCTGCCCCTGCCCGACCACAGAGAGTGAGAACGCTGCCTGGGGAGGAAACTGCAGTGACATCTGTGGTGGGGAGGCGTGGATATGTTTTACTAACCCTTGGGAAGGCGTCGGCCTACGGCCACTTTGCAAGCTTCTCTACCCAAGAGGACCAAAGACTGACCTGTGGGACCGTGTCAGAGGATGTGCAGGTTCTCAGTAGATGAACTTTTAAGAAATTGGCAGATGTGTTCCCTCTACCCTCAATCAGACATCGTTCTATCATCTAGAGGACCCTGACTCGGTGTGACAGTGCCACCTGCTCTTCCCCTTCCGTCTCACCTGGATTGAGTTGCACTGTCTAGTAAGGGAGCAGGGAGGGGGACAAAGCACCTCACCCTGTCACCAGCACTGGTTTCTCAGCCAGATAGGGGCTCTAGATGGGAGAAGCAGATGTTTTACCTTTCTTGGAACTTAGAGATTTTTATTTATTTATTTATTTTTTTGCATTAAGTGGACATTCTCGTAACTGAAATGAAATTCTTGTCTTTTTTCTTTTTATTGTTAATTTACTGGGATGACATTGGTTAGTAAAAATTATATAGGTTCCAGGTGTACAGTTGTACAATAGATCATCTATGTGTTGTGTTATGTGTTCATCACCCAGCGTCAGTTCTCTTTCCATGACCATATATTTGAGACTCCATCCCTTCTCTCCCACCACCTCCCTGAAATTCTTCTTTTGACTAAAGGAAAATTAGAAAGCTGTGGATGCTTCCCGAAGCTTTATCTAGGAGCTGGGAGAGAACCGTCCCACACAAGAAGGTTGAAAGACAGTGGGAGAAAGTTCTTTATGCATGCTAAGGAGTCTAACTTCTTTAATGCAATGGTTATTCCATGATGATGCCTTTGACTTTGGCTCAGCTGTGACATATTGGCCATTGTGCTTAACTTGATATAGAAAGCTTTGGTTTCTATATCACTATGTGAGCATAATATCAGTATCTATCTCAAATCTTAATATGAGAATTAGCTTATTATTAACATAGTGCCTGACACATGTAGTAGTATCATTGATTTTTACACAAATGTCATAGTTCCTACTTGTGTAATGGGCTCAGTTAGGTACTAATTCATCTTCTGGTGAATTAGATTATCAGAATGACTTGGTTAAAGCAATAGAACCAACATATTTCTGAGCTTGGACTAGAAGAAAGTGGTGACCAAAAGCATAAACTTGTTTGTTTATTTGATTCTGGCTACGGCATCCAGGTGTGAGGAAAGAAGCTACAACTTTCCTAACCAGTCTTTTCCGACCCCTTCACTAGTAAACACAATAAAACAGCTTCTTAAAGATACAACTCAATATGTAGTTGTGAAAATTGGGGCACAAATCAGAGACTCTCCTGGCCATTTTTATACAATACTTTTAGGGGAAAAAAAGATTCTGACAACGAAGTTCAAATGGAGTTCAGTTGTTGAAGGCAAAGCTAATAGTGATAGCTCCGAAGATGGAGATGTTCAAATCCAAATGGCATATATATATATTCCAGTGGTGAGAGGCAAAAATCAACAAAAAATTATCCAAACTTGGAAGAACTTTTTATATTTTCAGCTTTCCATGTTGGGATATACAATATCATTATTTTTTCATAATGTAAGCTAATTTTTAAAAATATTTTCATAATGTAAACCAAGTGTTTTTGTTTTTGTTTTTGTTTTTTTAAAAGGCCAAGTTTTGAAGGCAGTAAGTAATACTGTTTTCATGAAAATAGTGTTATAAATATATACAGTTCTATATTTTTAAAAATGTATTTCTTTTCTGTACACACCTTGTCTTCCAAAAGCAAGTGCTCTAAACAAGGTTGAAATATAATTCTGAGATGACAGTATGAGTGTACCATATAGGCTTGTGTCCTCCTTCCTCATTTTGTAGCTCAATCTTAAGTGAAGGCATTATAGATCAACTAATAGGGCCAGGCCCGGCAGCTGAAACCTAGTATGTAACACCTTTATTCTTGACGATCCGGAGCCCAGGGAAGATAATCTGTGGCAGTGCCTTGTTTTGTTTTATTTAAAAGGTTGATTTTGGTCAATTTGACATAAATAGGCTGGTAGAATAGCTTAACTTGATAAATGTTAGCCTTATTTCATGAAGGAATAAGAACTGCTATCTTAAAATCATTTATATAAATTATCTTCTTAGTTTATTTAGAGCAGGGGTGTCCAAACTTGGGGCTTCCCTGGGCCACATTGGAAGAAGACTTGCCTTGGGGCATGGATAAAATACACTAACCATAGCTGATGAGCTAAAGGAAAGGTTTGCCCATAATTTTCTTAATGTTTTAAGAAAGTTTACAAATTTGTGTTGGGCCACATTCAAAGCTGTCCTGGGCTCCATGTGGCCCGCGGGCCGTGGGTTGCATAAGCTTGATTTAGAGTGATAAATATTAGTTCAGAAATGTGAGGAAGAACATGTAGAAGTTATCTGGAAGAAAAGCCATAGAATTCATTCAGAGTCTTGCCCTTCATTTAGTAAAATACGGCATTCTCTCTTAAAACTCTCAATATTTCAACATTTTCTGGGTCCTAACTTGGGTTAAATAGAAATAAAAGAAGTTTTAAAGAATTTGAACCAGCTTTTTATTTAAATTTTGAATAGTATTCACTTTATAACCTTAATGTCAGGGCTTCACATTTGAAGTCTTGCATTATGGGCCAGTGTCTGTGCTTTACTTGAATGTTCCAAATCTGGTAAATTCAAGTAGTCCTGACTTAGGAGTGTTTTGTTGAATTTATTCACTACTTGGCATATCGATTTTTTGGCGAAAATAGCTTTGTAGGAATTTATTGGCTTACTTACTGAAAGTTTAGTTTACTCTTTATAATCTGTGCAATGCTGTATGCACGTAGAAATTTACCTGCCCAACCCATCAGAATTTTTATAAATGGAAAGGGATTATTTAATAAATGGTAATGGCAAAATTGGCAATCCATTTAAGAGGAATTGAACAGATGGTGGAGGAATTAAAATATATTTAATAAGAAAATATTTTATGAGTCAGACAAAAAAAGTACTATATGATTTCTCTTACATGTGGGATCTTAAGAACAAAATAAATGAACAAACAAAACAGAAACAGACTCATAGCTACAGGAAACAAACTGATGGTTGCCAGATGGGTTGGGAGGCTGGTTGAAGTAGGTAAAGGGATTAGGCACAAATTGGTAGTTACAAAATTATCAGGGAGATGTAAAGTAGAGCTTAGGGAAGATAGTCAATATATTGTGATAACGATGTGTGGTGCCAGGGGGGCACTAGACTTATTAGGAGGATCACTTTGTAAATTATTTAAATGTCTAACCACTATCCTATACACCTAAAACTAATAAACTAATACTGAATGCCAACTGCAATTGAAATAAAATAAAATACATTTTAAAAAGAAAATATTTTAAACTTAGGCTGTATTTCAACTAATTACTAAAGAGGATATTAAGCTTGTTAATGTATAAAATAAGTCTTAGGATTTTAAAGACAAATGATTGGGTTCATCCTTGTGTCATTGATACATTTTGATATAAAACAGTGAATAAAGTAAGCATTTGATTTTCTTTAGAAACTTTTTAGAGTTTCTGTAAGACTTAGATATTTCACAAGCATTCCTCTACTTGTCAGACTCTTTTAATTAAATTCCTCTTTTTTCAATCACCGTTAATTTAAAACACCTTTTGCACTGGGTAACAATGATGTCCTTAATTTAACCAACCATGTCACAGACTTGATGTGCAACTAGGTAAATAACAGTGAAAGCTGCTTTAAGAGATGAATATAAAACACACTTCATAGTTTCACAGGCATTTTCATCTGTTTAGTGTGTAGTGATGTTAAAATCATTGGGAGTGCTTGCAGGAAATGGATTTGGGTCATTAAGTAGAGTAGACAGTGGTTCGTTCATGTCACTTCCTAAAATTGCTTATGAAATGCATCATGAAGTAAACTTCTTCCATTTGTTTTTCTCCTTCGGTATCCCTGATACTGTACGTTAGACCACTAGACTGAAATTGTCAGGGGAAGACTTAATTAGCTAATTTAAATCAGATATATTAAGTATAAGAGTCTGGGACACCTGTGACTATTTCAAGCATTGTGGCTAATTTGTCATAATATATTTAAGGCATGTTTAAAATTGGGTTATCTTCCAGTAATAGTTCAAGAATCCACTTGGTTCTTCCAAAATTGCATTGTCACTAACTCTTAATCATTATTGTTGGGTTATCATAAAACAATGTTCTACTGGCACACGTCAATTGTTATCAACACGATAGTGTCTTTAATCACACATACTGGAAATTTTACATTGTCACATATTGGCAGGATGTTGCAGTCTTGATTTGAAGAACGCAAACAAACTAGCCCATTAATCATGAAAAGTGTGGACACTGGAGTCAGTCAGACTGCATACAAACCTTGGCTTCCCCATTTTCTAGCTGTGTGATTTTGGACATAGTGGTTATTCTCCATGAGGCTCAGTTTATTTGTAAAGTGACATAATATTTATCCATTCTTCAGAGGATTGCTGTGAAGATTGAGTGATTTAATACATATAAAGCACTTAGAATATTGCCTGGCACAGAGGAATTATCAACAAATATTAACTACCTGCTAGTCTCCACCTCTTGTTCGGCTCTAGTGCTTTTCGAATTATCTTGTGCTAAATTCTCATTTCTTATCTTCTGTTAGTTTCTTCCATAAACCCTACAGATAGGAGTTTAACTCCTTCTCTAAGATGAAATCATGTGTGTATGCAGCTATGTGGATATATAAACATATATTGAAGTGTGTGTATATGAGAGACAGATGAGTAATATTTTGTTGGACAATATATCAGAAGCATTTATAGGATTCCTCTTTACTCTGAAGAGCCATCTTGTTATGTGCAATTGTGTGGATTGTTCTACATATGCACTTAAACACAATGTTTACGAGTCTTAATCAGGTACAGGCATAGGACATGTACACCTGTCATTGGGTACATTACATTACTCATTCCCAAACTTCTTTGAAGATTTTTTTAATGATGACAAAGCTGTAAACCAGAACATGATAGTCAAAGAAATATCTTTTTCCCTAAGAGATACTAAAAATCAATGTGGTAGTTAACATTATTGATTGGAGATTGGGTAGTAGTCCTGCCTTTGCTACATACATAATAGCTGTGAAGTCTTATTACATAAGTTACTTAAGTAGGTCTCTCTTTTTAAAATGGTTTGAAAGTTATGATTCTCATAGTTCATATAAATGCATTCATAGAATTTCTATGATGTTTCTCATAGTTCCAATGATGATTAAAATAGGAACTGGCAAAGAGTAAACTGAAAATGTGATTGTAGTGATTGTTCTGTACTTTTACCATTGCTTCAAATATTTGACTTTGTTTACAAAGTGAATTAAGAAAAAAAAACCACAATTATCTCCCCATAAATAAATAATTCTCCAAGAATGTATCTAGTAGTGGACTGGTAGCATCTTTATTTATATAAGAACAAGAATTTTTATTCAATGAAAGTAGTGTTTGCAAAACAGCTGTCTTTTAATTTAGAAACATCAAAACTTATCGTCTTAATGTCAAGGTACAAAATTGGACTGTAACCCACACCTGAAATAGTTCTGATAACTTAAGCAAAAACGCCCAATTAAAGTCTATCTGATCCATAAATGTCTATTATTTACTTTTCAATTTTACTGGAGAACAGTCTTATTTATACTCAGCTCAAAAGACATGAGATACTGCCTTAATCTTCAGTTTTGCTTTGCATGTGGGATCTCAGCCTTGGTTAGATACACCTAACCAAGTCTTGTCCTGCCAAGATCTAAATAATAAGAGAAGTCATTTCTTACTATAAGAGAAAGCAATTTGTGAGTTCCCTACTGGGAATAATAAATATTGAGACTTTGAAGGGTCTGTTAATATGGGAAAAATAGAAGGTCATGGTTATTTCAAAGACATGAAACCTTAAAGGTAATCTCAGCAAATGAGCCCCAAAATCAAACTCTGACCCAGATCTTTTTTTTTTTAACTAAAAGAAAGACTGGCAAAATAGAATAGTTTTATTCTCCACAAATGCAAGTTCACATTTTATTAGAGTTTTTTATTTTTCAGAAAATTAGATAATAGACCCAAGAAAAATGAAAAGAAATGTCTGTGAGCTAAAAACAAATAATTCTGAATGAGCAATTATTAGGGCTTTCGTCCTAGGAACAGCTGCAGGGTTAGAGGCCTTTGCTAAGCTTCTCAACATTTATGGAACATCAGTGTGTGTGTGTGTGTTGAGTTCTAAATAGTGCACCAACAACTATGGAATGTGTTGAATAATCACAAATCTTCTTTTAGGCATAAATTATTAAGTTGCCCACAGTCCTTTTCAAACAAGGTAGAGAATATTATAAAATCAAGCATTTATGAAGGCATTATTGTTTCAAAATGAAATTTATTTACTTACTAGCTGTGATACATACTACTAACCAGGAAACCTCTTTAAATTAAAACATTAATGTTAAAGGCTTTTTAAAATCTCGTGTTCTCCTAGGAATACAAAATTCTTTAGGAACATTTTGTAAGGCATCATCCTACTAAAGCAGTGATATTCAAGGATGTTTATAACAACTGCAAATATCTAGGAGCTGTAAAGACAGTTAAGTTTATTTTAAGTACATTTATGACCACATTCTGCCAAGGAAGTATGTAAACTTAGGCAGGCGAGGATGATTTTTTCGTCTTTCTTCAAAGGTGTGAGTTGGTAGGAAGTAGGGGAACGTCAATGAGAAAAACTGATACACTATAGATGTGCCCAAAGTTGCCTTTTTTCTTTTCTCTTTTACATTTGCAGTGGCCTGTGGAAGGACAAGGGAGTAGGAATGAGAAAGGGGTGATCCCCTGGCAGATGGGTATCAGCAAGCTGGAAATTGTGCAGAAGAGAAAACAAGGAGATAAAGATTTCTAACCTTCAGGACAGAGAGGTGAAACATAAAATTTAAATTCTAAGATTAAAAAATAGAGATGCCAATGGTGTACACGGTACTTGTCTCAAAGAAATTCTCTATAAAATTATGTAATTGAAGAGTTAAGGTTTAAAAGATCCTATGTTCAAAACTGTGGGAGATGTGGAAATAGGTTAACTATTTTAGGACAGACAAACTTTAACTGTACTTAGACTAGATCCTTATATATGGCTACTTTGAAAAACACTTATTTTGTCATAGCATCACTGTAAAACTAAGAGCTAACAAAGAAGTACTGTAATGAAAACTCGCAGTTTACCATGTATAAGGTATCCCTTTTCCCCCATTAAAATACCATCCCTGTCATACCTTCGCTCTGTTGGTCTTAGAAACTGCCAATGTCACGTGTGTGAGTGTTTTTTGTTTCTTTGTGTGTGTGGTTTTTTTGTTGTTTTTACTTTTCAATGCTCTTCATTCTGTTTGGAACATTCTCTACCCTCTTTTCTGACTGTTTCAATTTTTTAAATGTACCTCTATTATGTTTTACCAATTATGACTTTGTTGTTTTGCTTTTTAAATGGTTGAGCAAGCAAATCTCCTTTTTTCTTTCCCTTCCTGTTTCAGTTCTATTGTGAAATCATTGACACATAAAAGGGTAAGGTATTTAAAGTGTACATCATGATGACTTTATGTATGAGTATGCATACATTGTGAAAGGATTCCACCCGTCTACTTAACACACCCATCACCTCACATATTTATTTTTTGGTATGTGTGAGAACATTTAAGTTCTACTCTCTTAGCAAATTTTAATTATGCAGTAGTGTTACCATTATTGTCACCATGCTATGCATTAGATCCTCAGATCTTATTCATCTCATAGGTGAAAGCTTATATCCTTTTACTAATAACTGCTTTCCCCCCAACCCCCAGCCCCTTGCAACCACTTTTATACTCTATTTCTATGAGTTTAACTTATTATATTGATTACACATGCAAGAGATACCATACAGTATTTGTTTTTCTGTGTCTGGTTTATTTTCTTTAGCATAATGCCTTAGAAGTCCATCCATGTTATCACAAATGTCAGGATTTTCTTCTTTCTCATGGCCAAATAATATTCCAGTGTGTATGTGTGTGTGTGTGTGTGTGTGTGTGTGTGTGTGTGTATACATGCATAATGCCACATGTTTTTCATCCATTGATGGCACTTACGTTATTTTCCATAATAGTCTGGCTATTTTCCATATCTTTAAAAAGTCAGACCAAGTTCTGACTCTTCAATAATGTCCTTTTTTTTTTTCTGCAGCTCTCACCTCTTTCACTAGTTAAATTATGAACAATTTAACTAATTATGTAACATTAAAGAATTGATTTAAATGATTACTATTGACTTTAATACTATTTAATACTAAAATACTATTTTGTAATTGTGAATCACAAAAATGTAACTCCAACTAGAATGCAACACCCTCAGGAATGAACACCATTGTAAACATCTATGTTCATTTCAGTGCGTCAGACACCACATTGCAAGCAAAGATGAGAGTGAATCAGTGGGAAATTTTCATTATGTTAAAATACTATATAGGAGTTCAGAAATACTAATTAGCTCTTTTACTATTAATTAAATGCAATGATATTCTACTGCTGTGGTATAGGATAATGAGGTCTCAAAGCCTTTGTAGATGTGTCCCAAATCTTTATCAATGTGTAAAACTTTTTTTTTAAATGTTTCAAAAATGGCTGGAACGTAGATCCCAGTTAACCATATGTGGGCTTAGGCTGGCCAGACTCAGAGTTGAAGCTGTTTGAGAGTGAGTAGCAGCGACTGAAGAGAAGGTCACAGAATTAAAGGTGGGCTAGAACCAGTGCCAGATGCTGGTATATGTTTTCTCCCATGCTTCCTAGAAATTTGTGAACAGGGCAGGTGTTCACAAGAATAGGGGTGATTGTGGCGATCTTATTATCAAAACATAATTTTATCTGAAAAATCCCACTGTAAGTAAGTCTTTTAGAGATGAGTATAAAAATATTATAGTAGGTCCTAGGGGATAGTGGTAGACTTTGGTAAGACATCATGTTGAAAAGAAAAGAAGAAATGAAAATTATGGAAGCATTTATTTATAATAGTTTAGGGCATGTTCTTACCACGATTTTCCCTAAGAGAATGCTGGGACAGTATGAGCTTATGCTTTTCCTTTATATCTGAGTCCTGCAGCACAGGCAATACAAAAATCCCTTTTAAAACATCTGATATCAAACCATTTTCCCGAAGATCTTTATTAAGGTTTTGTTATTCAAATTGTTCCTTCCTGATGCTTAGCTTGATAGATTGCTCCTCTTCAGTTATTAATTTAACTCTGGTGTATCGTTTGTCTATGACTTTACATCCAATTCAATTTCCAACGTGACTTTCAGTAATTTGCTACGTTTACGTTTTACTTTATAATTGATTTACATTTTATTTACACAGTATAGTCAATGCTTCAGTTGACAGTGAGAGACTGAACAATAAAAAGAGGTTCAGCAATGAATGTAGATAACTACTATTAAATAGAGAGATGTGAGTTGTAAGGGGTTTTATAGGATATCAATTTATTTATGAATATTTTGGGGAGGTAGCACTTCCCATCCCTCTTTTCTTTGAAAATACTCCACTTTATGCCCTTATTCATCATTTTACTGATTCTTGGTCATTCTTGGTCCCCATAATAAATCCTTATCTCTAGGATAAACCTCTCTTTGGAAGCCCAATTTAACATCTTGTAGCAGAAGCAACTTAAAACACATTTTTTCCTTCAAATATTCAGAGATTTATCAAGAATCCTTCTGTCTCCTTTCTATGCCAAAATGTAACTCAAGGAGTGACATCCTCAAATCTCTCAATGTCATGTTTTCTGTGTTCTTCTGCATACCATTTAATTGACGAATCTTTAAAATATGTGGCAAATAAATAAAACTACCAGATCAATCACAGAAGTACTACAACAACAGAAGGCACATGTCTGTGATATATGTATATATCAAATACAAATATATGCTTAACAATTTTAAATATTTTTACCTATAGTAGGAATGAATCATGGGTTTAGGGGAAAAAAAGGCTAGGTGAGAGCTATTTAACTCTCCAAAAAAGTGCTTACCTATGAAATAGCAGAAATATTTAGTGTATAAATTATTATATGTATACTCATATAAAGAACTTTTTAGACTTATATACCGTTTTCCTTAGATTGCTAAGTATAAAAGCATGTCCTACTTGTCACCAATTTATGTCTTCTCATGTGTATTTGCTCTATTTTATGCGCTGCTATTTTCTCCCTGAGTTACTCTTCTACAGAAAGCACTGCCAAAACAGACTCATTAAACACAGACAGTTCAGTGAATTTTAATCAAAGATTCATAGTTTGTATTCATCTGGTTCACAACTCTGTCAATTGCCAATTTTTGTTGAATTATTTACATAAAAATGAATACATTTTAAATGTTCTTTAATTGGCAGTATCTAATAATATCTCCTATTTGCTACTGCCTTGTGGACATGAAGAGAATGGTTCTGAAAAACTCGGTCGGCATTTTGGGAGGCTGGCCTAGATAATCCTATTTCTGGAAAATTGCTGATTTATGCCAGAACATATTTTTAAAGTCTCTTCTTAAGATTCCATCACTTTTCCCCCTTATCTTTAATTTGGTTCATGGACTCTATTTATTTTTGTTTTGAATTATTTGCCTTCTAACAACTGATAACCTGGAAAAACTTAGGCAAACCCCAGCAACAGAAGGACTCCATAAACGTGGTGTGACACAGCAGGTCAGGGCATGACTAGAAGGCAGACCGAGGGGATTTAATTTCCTTTTTGTCATGTTTTTAACTAGGTTAAATTAGGTAGGTTTCTTTTTCTGTCTGTGACTTAGTTTTCTTATCTGTAAGAAACAAACACTAGCACAGTCTTCACAGGGTAGAGCAGAGGATTAAGTGAGTTAATATACATAAAGGGCTTCTCAGTGCCTGGGACACAGAAGGCGCACAGTAAGTGTTGTGTTTTAGTATTTTTGACAAACCAATAGCTAGAAAAGGATGCCAAATCCTAATCGTTGTTTAGCAGTAGCAGGAATCATACCATTTTCAATATTTTTCACATAACGAGTAAATAAAAGTTAATTAACTGAAATTCCGTGATCATTCTTTTCAGCAATCTTAGCATACTGACTTTAGAAACTTAAGAAAGAGAAGAAACATGAGACAGTGGAACTTAAACTTACGAGATGGTTTTAAGAGGTATTGGCCACAGTTCAAACCACATGGGAGAGGGCTCCAAAGTGTTCTTTGCTGTTCAAGACGTTTAATCCTATACCTTATGAAAAAGACAGTAGTCTTCAATAAACACACACCCCAGTCCAAAAAGAACTCATTTCAAAAAGAAATAATATATTGAATTCCTGGTGGGGTTCTGACGTTTCTGGTTACCTCTCACAGAGGGGCCTCTGGTGGAATCCCTAACACCAAGGAGGTTCTGTGCAGTTCCAGAATTTATGGTTGGGAGCTGGTGCTCTTGATTTTTTGCTAACTTAAATTACCTTCTTTGATTTTATAACAAACTTCTCTGAAGAGTTATGTTCTGATATCCTATCTACTTTCCTATTTACGTGTTTCCTTTTTTTCCTTGTTTGTTCTTATAAATCTAGGGATGCACACCACAGGGTGAGTGTTCAGGTTGAGTGCCACAGTGAGGGGGTAGGTGCAATACATTTTCCTAGTTCTCTCCCCGACCAGGCCCTGCAGACCTCCTGTTGATACCCACGTGATACAGAAAGCTTTGAGGATAAAAGTTCATAGTAAAATCTAGAGATTGTTTTAAAATGTTTCTGAAGTGACTAAGTTGATAGTCCTTTTTTTTTATATCAATATAACTTTAAAATGGCAAATGGCTTCTCTACAAATGTATCTTTTTCTGATATATTGTATATTTTATAAATTATAGCTTCTTTGGTCAATAAGGTTACACATTTTAAAAATAAGTGACCCTCAAATTCCAATATTGATCATAGTTCTACATGAATCAATACTAATCTCTTAGACAAATTAGTTTTTACATTGACCAGAACACAGTCATTATATGCATATTAGTTAGGTGCCACAGCATAAATTGGATTAATTTCAGAAGTGAGTGAAGAATGTACAGCTTTTTGTGTAACTTGATATTTGAGACTTCCAGCCTTTATTTTCTACCATGGTTTTATTATTATCAAATTATTTCAATAGCTAAACCATCAGCCATCTGCTCAACCAAGTGAAATAAAAGAGGTACAATGTCCTATACAATGCCTGGCACATAAAGGGGTTCATTAAATATCCTTACTTACTTTAATTTTTATTTTCAAAATGAGGATATTAATAATTTAATCAACTTCATTTTATATGTATATACCAGAGACTTTGACACTGGAATTAAGGACCAAAAGCTGCCTTGTGATGTGACTGGATTATTTTTTTGAGTGGGGAGTTGGATGGGGATTACAAATTGGGGAAGAAGTGATAAAAAAGGCTACTCCCTCTGCCACCCCACTCCAGGGCACTGCCCATATAATCTGTGTGTGAGTGGTGTGTGTGTGTGTGTGTGTGTGTGTGTGTGTGTGTTTCTGTTTAAGACCAGGAGTTTGAACTATGTTGTTTATTTCTCTACTTCTGCCATCCCCACACCACACACACACACACCACACACACACACACACACACACACACACACACACATCAAATATAATATGTCCAAGTTCATTTAGCACCAAAATTATCTTCATTAGAGAAGAAATAAATCCTGAGATATCAATTATATATGTTGAGATAAAAGATTACTGTTTCATATTGATCCATGTTTAAATGAATTAGATTGAGTCATATGACATTGCTGATATTTAGCCATATTAGAACTTCAGAAAAGGTCAAACTAACGCCTTGGACTCTTCCAAGATACCTAGTTATTTCTCTACCAGCCTGCAGTCTTACACCTGTGAATAGACCATATGTGCAATGAGCTGCTATTATTACTATCACTTTTGCCTACCAGGATGCTGCTGGGTTTTAGTGTTCTTGGCTATACACTCAATTCTGTTCTCCTAACCTGCACTGCTTAGTGGGGTTCTCTTTTTACTTCACTTAATGGCACTCCTTTCTTTTTCTGTGACTGGAGATACCTAAGTTGATATATTTTTTTGAGTATAAACTTTTACCAAAAAAAAAAAAAATATATATATATATATATATATATATATATACACACACATATATAAACTGGGGGAGGAGGACTCTTGAGTAAAAGTAACTTTTGTCTTATGTCCAGAGGAAAAAATCCATCAGATATTAAAAATTGCTAAGGGCCTCAGTCTGCTTGGCATGGAGGAGGAAGGTAAAAAGCAGAAAGTAAAGTATTATAAGAATCAGTATCTTAAAAGAATTTGTTCACATGTGTGATACCTTTATTTTTTGTATATCATTCAAGAAAATGACAATTCAAGTCATTTGAGAGGAGGGGTTCTAACAGCCTTACATTTGCTGGGTTACGTGAAGCAGACGCATCTGAGTGGGGACAAGATGGTCTGAGTACAACAGTGCTTTGTAAACCCATGGAGGTGGATGGCCATGTTTTTCCATCCACTCCTGGACCAATACTTTTGTAAAATACACTAAAAATGGATTATTAGAAGTGTGAATTGAAAAAAAAAACTAAAATCCTCACATTTAATTTCTTATTATTTGGTTCAGTAGACCTAAAATTACGTATTAATAAATATGACAGAACAAACATAACAGAAGGAGAGGTAATTATGTAACTGTATATGTTGTACATTAAAAATGATGCATTGGGTATTACTATAGAAAATCATGATTATATGCAGCAGTTATGAAGGAAATAAGGATTCCTCCTTGTCAACGCCTATGTGCACACTTTGGTCTCCCTGTATATTGATATTTAATGTTAGGAATGAGCTTCTTTGAACTCATCTAAAGTAGATTGAATTGATTGAATTGCTGCTCACAAGGGGGGGTGTTCTATATTGTTTCCGAATTTTAATGAAGCTCATAGAGAAACCAGCATTATATAGATATGCTGACAGAATAGGGGAAGAAATTTTAAAGCAACTTTGCAAGTTTAGAGTATCTCTTTCTAACTCATCAAAAATGAAGCAAGTGAAAAAAGAAAAAAGGACAGTCTATTCAATAAACAGTACAGGAACAAATGGGACGAAAAACCCAAATAAAGCAAATTGATGCTATATTTTCAAAAATCATTTTTAATCCTTTGTCAGTAGCCACTTTTACCCGGTAAGGATATATCTATCTATCTATCTATCTATCTATCTATCTATCTATCTATCTATCTATATCTATCTATCTATCTATCTATCTAGTTCAGTTCAAATTGTCTCTTGACTTAAGAAATTGATTCTAGATCTTTAAATTTCCCATGTATAGATCTTATTTTCATGGAAAATAAAATTCAAAGTTTTTTTTGTCAAATTGTCAGATGTTCACTGTAACCTTCTGCAGATAGGAAGTGTCAAGATAATCCTCTACTTCATTGATGATTGTTACATTTTTTTCTACAGGTCTTGTCCTATTTATCAGTAGAAACTCTGTTCACACTTCTTTTTTTTTCCTTTAGATCTTACCTACTATTGAAAATATGTAATCCTTGGTTTTATAGACCTATTAAGATCATTAAAAATAGTGGAAATAAGAGATTTTGCAAGTTTGATACCAAACATTTCCTATCATTCAGAAAAACTACAGGTCTGTTTCAAACTTTAAACATTTGCAACAAAACTGCTCCCACAATAAACAACCTGCCTCATGCAATATTAGTTGTTTATGATCATCTTCCATATTATCATAGAGAAAATCTTGAATTTAACACATAATAAATTAATTTTATAATTCTCATGATTTTTTACCAATTACTAAACACAATTTAGTTTACCTGTCCCTTTTATTTTTTCATAGCAAAAAAAAATTTTTTTTTTCAGTGACAGAATTAGGATTAGGGAATGTCTTTTCCTGAATTTCCAAGTTTATACTAGACTTAGTCACAAAAGGAGATTTTATTTATTCTTCAGAAGGTCCAATATTGACTGTTGAATATAGCTGTTCCATGGTTACTTAGACAACTAAGTTTGGATCAGGCAGTATTAGGAATGATTAATTACTCATCTATGATTCTTTAATTTGATTCTCTTTCTCCTCCTCATCTGTATTATTGCACTGTAACTGTTAGAGAAACAGTCTTTAGAGCTGAAATTGTCAGGAATTAGCCTTTAATGATTATGTCATGGCATCAAGACCTAAAAGTAGTTCTACTCCTACATAAAATGACCCAATAATCATAAATAAGGGTTAATTATTATAATTTCGCAAATTTTAATATAGGGGGGATCCAAGAGTTACTTCTTGTTTTCTAATATTTGAGTTTGATAGGGTTCCTCTCTGGGAAGCCTAATTCTTTCTTTCTGACTAGAATTTGCTAAAAACCAATCATCGTAAATATAAGTAGAACTAATTACTATGTAATTTGTGTAAATGGATGCAGCCAAATAAAGGTAGACTTCCATGTGGGGGCTTTCTGAACTGGAAGCCAAGCATCTCTGGCCATGTCTGCTGGCCTGGGATCATTGCAGTGGACTTCTAATTAGTCATATTACTGTCTTCTAGTTTTGCCCCCACCCCACCTCAACTTTGCTCCTCCTACAACTGCCAAAGCAAATGTGGTCAGAGCATTATCTCATCTCAGATGTTTCTCTAATACTAACTGAATATTATAGTCATTAAGGAATCCTTGCTAGTTGTTTTTCTCAGTGTTGTTTTGGTAGTGTGATCATATTACAAAAAAAAAAAATAAGAGTTTATTTTCTATTTATAATAGAAATGAAATAAAAATTAATGTTGATTTCTTTTAGTAGTTAGAAATGTGCATGTTTTTATGTTTTTATTTTGTTCTTTGGCCTTCACTATATTTTTCTAGAATTAGATATATTTTTGAAAAAAATGAAACAATATGTTGTTATTACTCTATGAAAAATATCCTTCAATGGCATCTCAGGGTTTTGTTTAAAATACCTAACTTTCTAACAGTGTTCAAAGCCCTGCCTCCTTTTCAGCCATATTTTCTTGTTCCTTCCTAGTCCTGTATTGGAAATATATCAAGGTATTTGCAATTCAGCTTTCTTATTCAACGCCTGTTTTTGCTTCTCCCTTTTGTATTATTCTCTCCACATTGAATGCTTTTTCTGTTCCTTGATAGTGCTGACTCTTGTGCTTTAGTAACCAGTGCATAAACATATTATTAAACTTTGACTGTATCATACTTAGATGGTCCATTTTTCTGACCCCCCGTTAGATGATGAGCTACTTGAGAGCAGATGCTGTTGTTGTTTTTTCTATCTTTATCTGGGGGTGACCTAATAGGTATTTAATAAGTTTATTTAATGAATGAGCAAATATTTAGTCTCATAGCACTTTCTCTTATCCAGTCTTTGCCATGTTTAGCACCCAGAGGTGAAGTTTCTAACCAAGTACAAAATCTCTATACTTTGAAATTAGGTGGATCACGGGGTTAAGACTTACAGTTCCCTCTCTCCACTTTCTCCTCTTTGCTTGCCAAAATCTATCTTTTGCACTTCCCTTAAAAACATTAAAAACTGGAGGTGGGGACATATAGACATGAATTTCCTCACAGATATTCTCTTAAAAAATAGGTCTTTGAAATTTTTATTTTAAGGAACTATCCTTTTGTCATTCTTTATGTGTACTGTGCTAGGCCTAATTTATATAGATTTCACCACCTATGGGAATATATGGATTATGTTTTCTTTAGATGAAGTTAATATCACAGATTGTGGCTGTCAGGTTTGAGGTTACTAAAGGAATATTCGAAGTATGTTAAAACCTATATTTTTATTTTGTATTTAAGGCTGATAGTATTCTTACAACACCAAGTAGTGCCTCACAAGGGGGTTCTTTACTGCCTTGCATTGCTACATTGGAAGTTTATTTGAAGAAGTGGAAATATTGGACCACTCTTTGAAAATCAATTCACTTGTTCCTTATGACTAAATTTCCTTAGAAAGACAGCCTTTATTGTTTCCTCCTAAAACAGCTCTGTTGTGTCTACTGTTTTATCTCACTAAGGAACATTTTGTTTGTGAACCACGAAATAATTTCTCATACAACACCAAGTGCACATTTATTACTGTCAATGTAATGAAGTCTTGCCAACCATAGTGATCTGAAAATATGAAAACATGTAGCTGTAGAATAATGAAAAGGTGCTTCTCAAGTTATTCTTTTGTAGCACTTACGGAGATAGGAGAAGGGGAAAAGGGAATGAGGGAGGAAGGGGAGGAAGGGAAGTGAAGGGAGAAGGGAAAGTGGGGAGGGAGAGGAAGAAATTTTCAGGTTAAGAAGGTAGACATTATGTCTCCGACTGAGGTCTAGGTAATATTAATCTGACTAGAATCACGATACGGTACTGCTAGTGATAGCTTCACTGCGTCGCTGTGATACCATGATGCCTGGGATTTGTTTTCAGCAGCTTCAAGATATTTCATGTTCTTGTTTCTCCTGAATTTCTATATAGTTTATTTTTCCTAATCCCAAACATGGTAAGAAATGATGTAACTTTTTACTTCCAACTGAAAATATTTAAAAAAAAAAATCTTTTAAGTAGTTAACTATGTGAATGATTTAAATTGGTTGAAAAGTAAAGGAGACGTTGTTCTTACATGGATACATTTCATGTTTTATTGAGGTAGGCACTTGTAATTTTCCATCAAGTGTGTATTTTAGAAAATTATTATCAATAATATCTGTTTCTTTTCTTTTTTTTAATTCATTTTTATTGTTAGACTTATTGGGATGACATCTGTTAGCAAGGATTACATAGGTTTCAGGCATATAATTCTACAGTGCATTGTCAGCTTGTTGTATAATAAGTTCACCACCCAGTGTGAGTTCTCTTTCCATCACCTTATATTTAGCTTCCCCTCCCTCCTCTCCCACCCCCTCCCCTTTCTCCCCTCCCTAACCCACTCGTTCCCAAATAAACATTGAACTATTGATTGTGTCCATGGGTTGGTTCGTTGGTTGTTCATTTCTTTTCTTTTTGTTGCTTTCAGTTTTATATTCCGTATATAGTGAAGTCATGCAGTTCCTTGTTTTTTCTGTCTGGCTTATTTCATTTAACCTGATGATCTCCAGGTCCATCCATTTTGTTGCAAATGGCAATATTTCATCTTTTCTTACAGCTGAGTAATATTCCATTGTGTATATGTACCACAGCTTCTTTATCCAGTCATCTGTCACAGGGCACTTTGGTTGGTTCCATGTTTTGGCCACTGTGAACAGCGCTGCGATTAACAGTGGGGTATATAAGTCTTTGCAGACAAAGGTTTTCAAGTCTTTTGGGTAGATCCCCAGAAAAGGGGATTGCTGGGTCAAATGGTAACTCCATTCCCAATTTTCTGAGGAACCTCCACACTGTCTTCCACAGTGGTTGTACCAGTTTGCACTCCCACCAGCAGTGTGCGAGAGTTCCTTTCTCTCCACATCCTCTCCAGCAGTTGTTATTACGTGTCTTGTTGATAACAGCCATTCTAACAGGTGTGAGGTGGTATCTCATTGTGGTTCTGATTTGCATTTCCCTGATAGCTAATGAGGATGAGCATTTTTTCATATGTCTACTGGCCATTTGTATTTCTTCATGGGAGAAGTGTCTGTTTAGTTCTTCTGCCCACTTTTTAATTGGGTTGTTTGTTTTTTTGTCATTAAGTCTTATTAGTTCGTTATATATTTTAGATATTAGACCCTTATTTGATGCGTTATTTGCAAATATTTTCTCCCATTCAGTTGGCTATCTCTTTGCCTTGTTAATGGTTTCTTTTGCTGTGCAGAAGCTTTTTAGTTTGATATAATCCCATTCATTTATTTTTGCTTTTACTTCCCTTGCCTTTGAGGTCAGGTTCATGAAGTCCTCCTTGAGTCCTAGGTCTATAAGTTTAGTACCAATGTTTTCTTCTATACAGTTTATTGTTGCAGGTCTGATATGAAGGTCTTTAATCCATTTCGAGT
>PVJL010004475.1:0-128540 GCA_004026885.1 Lyroderma lyra | reverse complement strand
GAGATGCCATGTGACGACCCAGAACCGGTTATTTCCAGAGACGTCTAATGTCACAAAAAAGATGACAGCGGAGGCAGAATCTGTCAGCCCGCTGTCGTACTGACGCTAAAGGGAATGATAGTATGCTGCTTAGCACACGACGCTCAGACACACAGATTGCTCAATGTTTATGCGCATGTTCTGTCACCACTGATGCTGTGTCACCCCAACCCTGCCTGATGAAGACGGAGGAAGGAGAGCGGTGCCTGGCACACGTCCTAAATACACGCTTTCTGCCCTCTCCCCTTCTCTATTTAGCTTTTGGGGTTTTTGGTGTGTGTCCTCATCCCAAGGGAACCTGACAAAGACATAGGGACACGAGACAGAAAGCATGTTCCCCGTAGTCAGGTGAGCTTACAAGCGTTTTCTCGTCACATTATGGAACCTTTCTAATGACAAACTCTGCTGCTTGCCGCCACCCACTTTGTTGCTCCAGCGAGGCTGCCGAGTGATTTCGTTGTGAAGACCCTCGGTTTAGGGCAGCATCTTCCCCGGTAAGCAACGGGCGCAGCTAACTGGCACGTGATCCTGAAATGGATACAGAAAGCTCCTCAGCACGGTGCACGGCCCAGCAGCTCGGTACGTGTTGCTAAGGTACCCTTCCCTGGGTTTCTAGCATAACTGGCATCTCCACATCCCAGGGCTGGCATTCAGGCTATTCTTAGTATGATGATGACGGTTCGCTTCTGTACCTGCAGGTCTCTAATCCTCTTCACTAGTCCTGGCTTGGCTGCCTTCCCTCCGCGCTGCCCATTCTTGCCGCAGACCCTTACGGACGGGCCCCAGAGGACAGCATGACCTCCCCGCGGTGGTCCCATGGCACCACGTCCCTGCCAGACCTCCACGCCGCTCCGCGGCGGCTAACAATGCTGGGAGCACTTTGCCCCTTCGGAAACCTCGCCCTTCATCAGCTGCTTTGGAATCACACCCGGGGCTTTCTCCGCCCTCACGAATCCTTCTTTGTTGCCTTTGTTCGTTCCACCTCTGTCCCTTAAATACCAGCATTCCCCAGGGCTCTGCCCTGCGCTACATTCTTTTCTTGCTCTATATATTTATTCCCACTTGACTCAGCCGCCCACATGCTTATTAAAATAAGGGACCGATGTAAAAGGCTTCATGGGAACATTTTAAAAATCACAAAACATCAGCGATAACGTTTGTCATCTTTCATTCATATGCATGCCCATCGTGGCATGACTTCATAAAAATTGGATTGCTCTGTACATGCGTGTGATACCGTGCTTTTTAAAATGCAGTAGTATGGCTTAAATACTGCAGGATTTTTACCATCCTTTTAAGTGTACCATATAGGATTAGTTTGTTAGTGCTGCCATAACAAGGTACCACAAACAACACAAATTTATTTCCTCACCAGTCTGGGGGCTAGAAATCTGAGATCAAGATGCCAGCATGGCTGGTTTCCTTTGAGGCCTCTCTCCTTGGTTGTCTTCTCTCTGTGTCTTCACATTATCTTCCTTCGTGTATGTCTGTGCATATGAATCAGGGCTCCCCACGATTAAAGACATTATCTCCAAATACAGTTACATTCTGAGGAACTGAGAATTAGGACTTCAACAGATGAATTTCGGGGGTGGGGGGCACACTTCAGCCCATAACACATATATTTTTAAAAACAACTTCATTCATGCCATTTAAAAATACTTAAATAATGCCACTGCAGTGGTCTTGCATTCTTGGATTTGAAATTTTCTTTTTGTCCCTTTGATTGAGGAGGAGTAGAATTTCAGTGAAGGCCCAGATTAAATGCCAGCTTTCCCCCATGGGACTGTTCACACTTAGCGATGCCTTCATCCATGGCCCCGTGCTCCACTGTGTGTGCCATCCCCGTGGCAGTTATTCCACTCTGCCCTATGGCCAGTATTTGGTTACCTTTTGGTCACTGCACTTGGCATCAGAGACTGGTTCTCACCCATCTCTGCATCCCCACTGTGTGGAGCCCATGCCTGGGATTCTGAGGATGGATGGATGATACCAAGTTCATCAACCTTACTAAAACTTACCTTGGGTACCCAACACTTTTAAGGTTCAAAATTTACATTTTTTAATATCATTTAGACTGCTTTTGCTTGTTTTTTAAAAATTCTCACTTCTTCCCTTCCATACTCTTTTTTTCAGCCTACAAGAAATTTTTCAAAACTTTGCCTCAAGCTCACTGAACACTGATGCTAATCTAGATAGACTGGTTTTACTGTTAAGATACCAAATTTAAGCTGTGGGACACTATCAAGCAATTTAACATATGTGGAATTGCCGTCCCAGAATGAGAGAAGAGAGATGGGACCATGTACAAATGTTAAAAGAAATAATGAGCAAAAATTTCCCAAATTGTGTAAAGAATATAAACTTACAAATCTAAGAAGTTCTGAAACTTAAGTAAGATAAATAAAAGAAAACAACATCTGGGCACATCACAGTCAAATTAAAAAACATAGTTTTGAGAGTAACACTTCTTATAACATATCGCATATTGGAGAACGATAGTACAAATGACAGCTTGCTTCTCATCTGAAACAAGTGATACCAGATGACAATGGAACAACCCCTTTAAAGTCCCGAGGAAGAACACCTATAAACCCAGAATTCTAACTACAGTCAAAATATCCTTAGAGAGTGAAAATAAACTAAGATAATTTCAGATAAATAAAAGCTTTCTTTAGCATTTCTTTAGGCTAAAAAACAATGACATCAGGTAGAAATTTAGATCTACAGAAAGAAATATAGAGGATTGAAAATGTTAACTATGTAGCCAAATATAAAATACTATTTTTTTCTTTTTAAAAATACCTTCAAGTGACATATGATTGCTTAAAGCAAAAATTAGGTCACCATATTTTTGTGCTTTGTAATACCACATAATATATGACATCAATTGCACAAAAAACAGAGGTAAATAGAACTATACTACTTTAGGGTTCAAAAATTTATATCATATTAACTCTAAAAGACTGACAAGGTAAGTATGGATATTTAATCCCTAGAGAAACCACTAAAAATATAAGGCAAAGAGGTATAGCTGAAAAGTTCTTAGAGGAAATAAAATGAAATGTTAAATTTTTTTGATAAAACCAAAAGAAGTCTGGAAAGGAGTAATAAAATATCAAAATAAAATGGCAGAATTAAATCCAATTATATCAATAATTACATTAAATGTAAATACACTGAACACTCCCATTAAAAACAGAGGTGGTCAGACTGGATGAAAAAGCAAGGCCTTTGTGTAAAATACCAGAGAGGGTGAAAGTCACATAGTGGGAAAAGATACACCGTGCAAACATCACATGTGAGAAAGCTGAGCTAAGTTAATACTAGACACAGTTAACTTCAAGACAAAGAGTATAACTGGAGAAAAGAACATTTATAATGGGAAAACATGGTGAGATCATCTTACATTAATGATCAAAATAAACATCATGGGCCTCTTGACCTAACATCACTTAACTTAAGGACACAACATCACTTAACTGATAATCCTACCAAAAATGTATAGCTTGATATTTTCCCCCAACATATTTAAATGAGAGAAAAGTCGAAAACAATCCTAGCTTATTAAAAGAAAAAAAAACAACTTATATCTATGTTGTTCCAGAAAAGATGTAAGGTAACTAAAGTATATGTTACTATGTTATGTTTTGAAATAGTTTTAGACCCAGAAATAAGTCTGTACCAGAACACATTAAAGTACATTTAAGGTGAAACATTATTATAGGAACAACAAAAGTTATAAAAATGAAAATTTCTAGAAAGTACGTTTGCACTCTAGCGTATTGAATAATATATAATTAAGAATATCCCTGATATTTTTATACCCCAAATAGGAATAATCTTCAGATTTCACGAATGTATAGGGATGAGGTGTTTGTGAGAGGGCAAGAAGACCTTTTTTTTTTCTGAATTAGCAATCATTCTATTAATATTGAACTCTAGAATAAATCCTTATAAGTAGACACTATCATAAAGGTCTCAATTTCCTTTTGAAAGAAAATGATATCAACAATGAAAACTGCTAAAAAAAAAAAAAGGGAAACTAGTAAGAATATAATTAATACCGCCACATGAATTTACTATTTACAAGGCACTTTCACATATTATTTTGATCTCCCAACCAACCATTGAGGTAGGTTTTAGTTATTCATTCCAATGAGGTTTTTATTCCCAGAAATGACAAAGATACCAAGAAAAGTCTGTTCTTGGCCCTGGTTTCCATGTATTGAGAGAATAAACAAAAGTCCAACAAGTTGTTTCACTGAGTAGCTTTCATTCAGAAACATTATTAGATGTTTCCTCAAATTTGTTCTTCACAGAGACAAGACCTGAAATCCGTTTTGACGAAGCAGTGTTTTTAGGTGAGAAGAGTGTTTCTGTGTTTTGTTCACGTCATTTGAGGAAAAAGTGTGGGACAACTGTCCAGATGTGAGTATTCTGAAAACGGAAGCTGGGCTCTCTCACCTTTGGAACCAGACTTGCAAAGCTCAGCGCTGGACTCTGGTGTCTCCTGCTGGGGTTTAACTTTACAGTGGGAGAAAGACCTCACCGCTGAGAGGCAGGTTCTCCATTTACCATTATGTTGACTGTTCTGGTGCCCATTTGCTATGTCACCAACAAAATGGCTTGGGAGGCTTTGTACCTGGTCATACTTTTTGCTTCTTGAAAATTGAGTGCATACTTTTTTGCCTTCCAACTAACAAGTGTTTGTATTTCGGGTGTCAGTTTTGGCTTGGGCGCCAGGTGCATTCCAGATTTATCCAGCACCTGCAGGTAGAAGCAGTATGGACATGCTTCTTCAAAAATGCTCTTATCAGAGTGTGAGGAACCGTGAGCCCAGAAGCAGTAGCAGGCCTGGCCCAGGCGAATACCTTGTGGTTTCAGCAACCCTGCCTAAATGCACGTGGCTGAAACCTGCTGAGAGCTCTGTCCTGGATTTTATTGTGAATAATCACCAGACAAACTTGTTGGGAAGAACAAATTTGAGGAAACAACTGATGCTGTTTTTGAATGAAAGTTACTCAGTGAAAAAACTTGTTGGGTTTCTCTGGCGATTATTGAGTGACATTGTACAAAATAATGCTGTTTTTGAATGAAAGCTACTCAGTGAAACAACTTGTTGGGTTCCTCTGGCGATTATTGAGTGACATTGTACAAAATAAGGCCTGTAATGTTCTAGAATGCCCAGAGCAAGAAACTAAAAGAAGGGGGGGACTCCTCGATATTGAAGGAGACTCAAGGGACTTAATGACTAAGTGCCACGCATGATCCTGAACTGCGAAACATTAACTATAAAGGACATTGTTGGGACAATTGATGCAAGTGGAGTATGGGCTGTATGGATGTATATATAATTACGTGAGCCTGGGAAAGGACTTATGGCAAATTGTTAAGACTGGTTAACTGGGAAAGAATGGGGGTGGGGGTTAAGAGGAAAAGTACTACGGTTATAAAAAACTTACAGAGTGAAAGCATACCATGTGTTAAATCATATAAATATATGTGTATGTGTGTATGTATGCATAAATGAATTATATAACGATGGGCAACAAAATGTTAATGACTGTTAAGATGATGGGAATTTGAGCAACTTTGTCATTTTTAATATTTATGTGTAATATAATTTTTTCTTTTTATAGTATTTTTTCAAAGTACATATGCTTTTTAAATAGAAATATTAAAAAGTAATTTTTTAGTGTTAAAAAAATGGGAGAAAAAGTCACTTGGGGAAAATGATAAGAACATCTGAGATTACATTTTTTCTGCCTCATCCAATTTTTTTCTTATAGTGCCAAGTTTATTACTTTCAATATCTTCAGTGTTTTAACACAAGATTTAGCCAGATGTGCTGAAATGTAAAAATAGGAGCAAGTTCTCTGGGTTGGAAGGAGTTAGGGTGTCTGCTTTTCTGAGGAATTTTGTTGCTATGGGAGTTTCAACTGTTATTTTCTACTATTTTAGAACTCTCAGAGGAAATCCCTCTCTGGTGATTTTGAATTTCTCCTCCTAGGACCATGTCCCTTTGTCTTCTACATACTTTAACCACACTAGGTGCACATTCATCCTGGCCCCAGAAGGTGTATAAATCGTGCCGTCCCCGGGTTCTGGGTGTCTTCTGCCTTCCCCCCATGGATAAGACCATACTTCCTCTTGGCTGCCTGGAGGTATTCTGAGAAATACTGAGATGGGTTTGTGGAATGCTTTGAGTTGTTCAGATGAAACAACCAAAGCTCTAATTTTGTTAAGGACCTACTCCTGTTGCTGGTGGACCCACAGGTCAGATAAGAACAGGGAAAGACCTGCTGGAATCACACACACTGTCAAGGGAGGGCCAGCTTGGCACTCTTAAGTGCTCGTGGCCATGATGGCTGTGGTAGCGTTAGGGGGGGTGGTCAAATATAAACAAGATGGAGTTCATTAGTAGTGGGCAGGTCTGTGGATAAAGTCCAGCTTCCTGACCCCTCAGATGGGGTGACCACGAGGCAGGTTCTGCACCACCTCCCAGAGTTCCCTGAGGGTCTGAGCCTCAGCTGCCCATGGTATAATTTGCTC
This sequence comes from Lyroderma lyra, assembly GCA_004026885.1. Lineage (NCBI taxonomy): Eukaryota > Metazoa > Chordata > Mammalia > Chiroptera > Megadermatidae > Lyroderma > Lyroderma lyra. The sequence continues at coordinate 121,946 of PVJL010004475.1, read as the reverse complement.
ATCTTGCACGCTTCAAAGTTTCCTTCCCCTCCCTATCTCACTTCCTCACCATCCTAGCAGTGTTTTCTGGAATCACCCCTGACCCCCAAAGGAAAGTACTAGCACTTGAATCCTTGTTGAGTCTACTCCAACCAGAAACATGTGTTTTTCTACCATTCCCATATCCCTGAAATCCTAACCCCCTTTGTTCTGCCTATCCAAACTGTCACAGTCCCCGAGTCCTACTGTGCTGCCGCCTAGGATTCAGACATTTCTTTCCTCTGAAATCAAGGTACTCTCCTTTACTCAGTTGATGCACTCCTTCATTGTGTAGTGGGCTATAATTCTAGATGCACTGAGGTCCTACTAGCACTGGAGTTTGGAACCCATGAACTCTTTGAGGGCAAGTACTGTATGTCACTCTTCTTTCTGACCCCCTCAACACTTAACACAATGGTAATCACAGAGTAAGTGACTTCCCAGTGCATGCAGAATTGATTCCAGATGCCTCCTTGGTTCTGGAACCTCCCAACCTTACTTCTTCTTTTTTTTTTTTTTTAATTTTTATTTTTTTATTTTAATTTTTTTTTTTTTTTGAGTTCTCTTTCCATCACCTTATATCAGCCTTACTTCTTACTACTCCTCTTGTCCCTCCTTCCATTCCAGTCAGTCTAGTTTTTACTTTGCTCCCCTAGAACTTTCCAGGGTTCATCTGCCTTGAGACTGTTGTTGCACTTGATGTTTCTCATCATTTGCTTCTCTGCTCAAATATCTCCTCCACTGAGGTCTCTCGCCCCACCTCAATCTCTCTATCCCCACAATCCTGCTGTGTTTTTTTGTTCTTGTAATCACTCCTGAAATTGTCTTATCATCTGGTCATTTATTTGCGTTCATTGCTTGCATTTTATTTGTATGTATTGTTTGGTCTCTCCTCCTCTCCCCTCGAGCCCTGAAATATAAACTTCTATCTTGGGTCCTTTTAAATCCCTGCTGCTAAAACAGTACTTAGCACCTACTAGGCCCCCTAAATAAAACTCTGGACCCTGTATGTAAAGGTCTTGCAGGAGATGGACAGCAATTTGTACATTTTGCCTAAAATGTCACCTAGAGTGTGCTTGTATGTGATATTGTCATGTTACAGTATTACCTGCGTATGATTTTGTAATAGAATATTTGTTACAGATGATCAGCTCATAAAGGGACATTATTTGTGTCAGACCCTGTAACTGTGAAATGAACTCTGCCACACCTTATAGACTTATAGCGTAGTTTTTTGGTGGTGAGCTAAAATCCATGGCTGTCATGCCAGGTTCTAATGACCTTCTTTAGGTATGTGCCCTCTGTGAATTAATTGCCATAGGTCTGAGTAAACATGGATTGGGAAGAAACAAAAAATTCCTAGGAAGACAACTGCAGATATCACATTAGCTAATCCAGAAACTTACTTGCAATCAGTAATTTAGATATAATTAAAAAGAAGTGAATTATTTCTTTTTATTAAAGAAAATTTCAAACATAAACCTAAGTAGATGGAGTAGATGAGAACAGCATACTGGTGCCTCTTGTGCACTGTGCTGGACACACTCCAGAGTGGCCCCTCATCCTAGTGTCCATATGTTTGTGTAGAAAATCCCCTTCCCTGAGTGTTTGGGAAACCCGTAACTTGCTTTCTCACCGACAGAATATGACACAATTTATGTCACCCCTGTGTGATTACTTTGTGTTATATAAGATTCCATCTTGCTAGTAGACTCTCTCTTGGGAACTCTGCATGCTGGCTTGTTGAAGTCAGTGGCCATGTTGGGAAAGCCCAGGTAAGCAAGACCTCCAGGTGACCTCTAAAAGGTGAGGGCAGCCTCCAGCTGACAGCCAGCGAAAAGCCAGGGTCTTCGCTGCACATCCTCCCCTAACGCTTTATCATTTCATGTCATTCTGTAATTGCCATGCCACCACGTTTTCTTTACTTAACAGGAATCTCTGCCCAGCTGGTCCCGGTTCTTTTTCTCTCTTGGATAAACCAATCTCATTTCCCTTTGACGCGGCTCGCGGAGGCTTTGTAATGGAAATTCTCAAGGCTTTGGGTTCAATCTTATCTCTGCAACGGGGAACTCTGTGATCTCTGGCAAGTAGTTGAGCGTCCTCTAAGATGGATACAACAGTGCCTCGGAGAGATGTGATGAAAATTAGGTGAAGAACATGTGCAACGTGTAAACTACTCCCACAGAGACGGCACAGTCGTTCCCCCATTCCCTTTGTTCGTTCCCATTTCCAACCAACGAGCACCAGAAATGTCCAGCACCATGCCCGCCCTCGTCGCGGGGGTTGCAGGGATTTGTAGTTTTTTTGGTCCCCAAGTCGTGTTTCCTCTCGGAGCCGGAGGGCGAGAGGAAGAACTACACATCCCAGTGGGCCGCGAAAGGAGAGTGGGGCTCGGAAAACCGAGCGTCCCTGCCCGGGTGCCTTCGCTTTCCGCTGCCCACGGGCTGTGTCCACCACGGGAGAGCTCAGACCCTGCGGCAAAGCCAGGGAGGGCGCGAGCGCACGAGCCGATAGGCGGGGATTGCCCGGCTGGGCGGGGACGCGTGGGTGGCCCGTCTGCTGCGGTGGGGCTCGAGGGGAAAGGAAAGAAATAAAGCGAGCGAACTGTAAGCGCCAGTGTCGGAGAAGTGAGAAAGAAAGAGCCGGGGAGGCAGCAACCCACGCAGAGCCTGACTGCCACGGGGCTTGTCCACCAGGCGGGAGTCAGGAACCAGGGCCGGTGGGGACCCAGACCGCTCCGCTCTGCCCTTCTCCCCGCGGGACTCCTGGAAACCCGGTCCCGAGACCCCAGTCCGCAGCCCCCAGCCCGGAGCCTGGCCTGCCTCGTGCCGTACCCCATCCCGTCGTCGGGGCACCCACCCCATTCCCGGGCAGCAGTAGAGCCAGCCCCCCGAACTCGACCACGCGCCTCGCTGGGGGAGGGAGAGGAAGGGCGGGGGGAAGGCCGGGGCGGGTCACCTCTCCGCGGGGGTTCCTCAGGTCCCCGGGAATCGCAAGAATGGTTTTGCATGTTGCTGTGGGAGAGTGTGTGTCCCGAGGCAGCAGCTGCTGCCGGGAATAACACGAGGGAGAAGCGGGGAGCGCACGCCGCAGAGGGCCGAGGTATCCTCGGGCGGTGCCACAGGGAGCCCGGCGCGGGGTCGCCCGGGAGGGTAGTGGGGTGGGGGCCGGGCCGAGCCGGTGCGGTGCTTCGCGGAGAGGAGGAGCGGGAGGAGGAGCCGGGATGGCAAGTCGCGGGCCACCGCCCACCCGGCCAGCAGGAGGCGGACCCGCTCTGAGCAGCGCGCGCGCGCGCGGAGCTGAGCCTTGCAAACAAGTGTCTGTGGCACTCGCCCCGCGGCCCTGAGACGCGCTCCACCAACCCCCGCCTGCGGCCCTCCTCGTGCCCGGCCCGGCTCCTATGGGGCAGGAGGGAGGGAGGGAGCCCCTGGCCGCCGTAGTCCGCGAGCCACCGCCGCGACCCTCAGCTCGGGCGGCCCCGGCAGCCCCGCGCAGGGGCCGTGGACTCGGCTCCGCCGCCAGGCGCGGCAGCGCGAGGTCGCAGCGCTCGCGGCGCTCAGGCTGTCGCCGAACACGCTCCTGACAGAATAACGTGCTCGGTGTCCCCACCCCTGGGAGGGGTTGCCGGTGCCGCGAGCGGCCTCCCAGTTTCCATCGCTCTCTCCAGAGGAGGATCCGCCGCTGCTGCGAAGAAGGATTAGAATAAACCTGGCCGAGGCGCAGAAGTGGCGCCCGAGGAAGCCGGCGCCGCGGCCGCCGCCTGGTGTCCCCTTGGGGCGCAGCGCTCGGGGGTCGGCGGGCCGGAGCTGAGGCGCGGCCGGCGGGCCGGGGGCGGCGGGACCGAGAGAGCGGCTGTGCGAGGGGGCGGGCGCGCGGCGAGCCCGGGACCGGCCGAGCGGCCCCTCGCGCCCGGCGGGGCCCCGGAGCCCCGGCACGCGGGCTGGAAGCGACCGAGGACTGCCGCCGCGGGCTGCGGGCCAGCAAGGTCCCTCCAGGAAGGCGACCCGGCTATGACAGCTGGACTCCCCGAGGGTCTAACCTGGGTGTCCTCCGCAAAGTTGTCGCCGAGCCCCGAACTCGCTTAGGGGCTGCGTCTCCGCGGCGCGGGGGGCGGCCGGGAGGCCGGCGGCGGTCGTGGCTCGGCGGGGCCCGAGCGGCCGGGGGGCTTCGGGGGCTGCGCGTCCCCCGCCGGCTGCCCTCGTGGATGCCTCCCGGCGGCGGCGGGCCCATGAAAGACTGCGAGTACAGTCAGATCAGCACCCACAGCTCCTCCCCCATGGAGTCGCCCCACAAGAAGAAGAAAATTGCGGCCCGAAGGAAATGGGAGGTTTTCCCGGGAAGGAACAAGTTCTTCTGCAACGGGAGGATCATGATGGCCCGGCAGACGGGCGTCTTCTACCTGACGCTCATTCTCATCCTGGTCACCAGCGGACTCTTCTTCGCCTTCGAGTAAGTGGCTCCCCACGCCGGCTCCCGTCGCCTCCCCCGACCCCTGCCCCTCCTCTCGCTACTTTCGTTTTCTGGAAGCCTTATCTACGGAATATTGTTATGTAATACAAGCCCTCGCTCCCTCTTTTTCTTTTGAAGGTCTGCTTGCTTCTCGGTCCCCAGAGATCAAGCAGTTCTGGGTCGGGCTCTGAGCGTAGAGGAGAGAGAAGTGGGGACACTGTACGGTGTGTTGCCCTTGTTGCTCCCAGGGCTTGGGGTGGCACCTTGCAGGTGACCGAGTCTTGGTGCTCTCTCTACTGAGTTTGGAGACTAGCAAAGTGGCCCAGATGTAGGGGCTTGAGGCGGATTCGCAAGTAAGGGATGAATGGAATTGACTTTCTTGCTCACAAGCCGAAGGGCATCTGTTAGGCTCAGTTGACTGATCCCTGACACACCTTCACTGAATAACGAAGACTCTTGGTTATTTTAGGTTTCAAAGTGTAGAGCACCAATGTAGCTGAGAAGGATAGTTGCCTTTTTCATTGTCCTTAAATGTTCACTTTGGATCAACAATTTCTGGTTTATCATGCGGTGTCTGGACTCTTTTTAAAAACTTTCAACAGAATCGCTTGCAAGCAGACACTTTCTCCTCCCCTCCCAATATTCAGGAACAGGTGAAAGGAGACTTTAGGCCTGTTCACAGGAAGGGTGTGACACTGCCCAGCAACTTTCTGATTCCAGAAGCAATGCTTTGGGACTTTCAGGGCTTTTATCTGGAAAAGAGTGCATGTGAGTCTTCGTGGTCTTCAGGAAAATCAAATTGGCCAGTACCAACGATCCTCCTGCCAACTAATGAAAGGTCTTCTTATTCGTTAATGGTATTAGATAAAGCAGTTTAACCACATTCCAGAACCAATTTCAGTTGCTCTTATTGGGTCCAAAATTTACAATGCAGCTTCTTATGTAATTCCTGGTATTTTAGTTCAATGAAAGTTGTATCTCCTCCGCCCCCCGCCCCGAATTACAGAAAGCAGTATTTTCCCGGGAGTTCTTTGCCCCCCGCCCCCATTATGCTGGTTATTATGGGACATGATTCTTTTTCATCTACTTCTGTTGGATAGATAGTTAAAACCTTTCATGTTTCTTTACTTTTCTCTCCAATAAGTGGTGATAGGCTCTGATTTTGTGCCAGAGGTTCGATATTTCAAATGCTGTGTCAATCAGAAATGAATGCTCTCTTGATAATGTAACAATGTAATGATCTTTGCATAAGGCCCCCTGACTGTCTGTGGGAAAACGTCTTGTGTCTGGACACTGTGGTACGATGAACATTCAGGGGGAGCAAGTTAGAGCAGGTGAGGGGAGAGATCCGTTTCAGCCACCACCAGGCTTTCTCGCACAGAGCCCCTCCGTTTCCAACTGTGTGAAATGTCCAGGTCTCTCCCAGGAGTTTAACTCTGGTGCACAATTGCGATAAGCTGGTGGAGCCTGTGGGGGGAACTGGGACAGGACGGGGAGGTTGTGGAGAGGCTGTGGGAGTGCCAGGAGCATTGCTCCTTGTTCCATCCAAGGCCAGCTCCTTGTTCCCTCCGAGGCCTGCTCCTTGTCCTCACAGACCCGGGAATGGCGGAAGGGGCTGGCGGTGCCGGGTGAGTTTGTGTCCTGGGACATAATGCATTCAGCGATGGTGACGCCATGGGGTTGCACAGAGATGCCGTCCTCGCAGGGTGGCTTTCGTTACAGGTGGCCCACTGCGTGGAGAGTACCCACTGTGTTGCTAAGGTTAAGGAAGTTTTGAAGGACCTACACTGGCATATTTGCTCCTTTTAGTGATTTTATGAGTGGAGAGAAGGGGTTATGGTGCGATTGTGTTACAGACTTCAGGCACATTGTGTTCACGTGGAAGGACGAGAATTTCATGTTTGTATGTGCCCACATCTCCACTATATGGTTAGGGGGCCTCTCTCCAGCTACCATTACTTACCATCTTTTATTTTCTTTGTTCAAACATTGCTTTTAACCAAACCATCATAAATTCAGGTCCATGTCTTCATTTCTGTGTGTGTTTCTTCCAGGAGTTCCCCGAAGTCCTCACTAGCAAGTTGTTGTGGTGGTTTTTCTGCATCAGCATTGCGCTAACTGATGGCTGTCAGAATAAGCATGTGCGCTGGGGCTTTATTAGCTACTTCTGGCAGCTTCATTTTTAGATCAGCTGTGTGTGTGTGTGGGGGGGGGGTGGTGGTCTCCATGAAGGTTGCTTCAGTTAGGCAATTTGAAATTTTAAGAATGTAGGCTCTTGCTAGCATGATAACTCAGTGAAAAGTCATAGGACTGTTCAGATTATAGAATACCGTGGTTTGGCTAACAGTATTTGTCACTGTATTGCTTTTAAGTTCTTTATCATTGCTAATGACAGAGTGAAATTAAATAACTTTGGCCAGATTAATTTGATAAAGACTCAGAGAACCAATTAGTTACATGCATAGGTGATGAAATACAAACACACTAAAGGAGAAAAGAGATCAAGAGAAAATGCCAGTATTGCCTGCCTTCTTCTGTCCTGCCTTTAGTTACTTACTGAGCATGTATTCTATGATTGCTTGTGGTTTCCTATTTTGGTGAATTTCCTGTCTCGATAACTGCAATATTAGTAGAATTCATTTTCAAACACCAGTGTCCATGCTTCCCCATATAGTTTCCAAAGGCAAATTCAAAATTTATAAAGAAGAGAGGTAATTTCTAAAGTTAGTTTTAGACCTCCTCAGCCTGCGCCTCGGGCTCCCAACTCACCTCATTCCTGACCTTGAATCCATGGACGAGGAAGTTCGTCCAAGAGAAATGGACTTACTGGAATGCAGCTGCAGGTACTGATACGATCTTCCACACTGGGAGGAAGGCAGGGCAGGAATCATTATTCCCACATTGGAGATGAAGTGACAGGGGCTTGGGGAGGTTGAACCACCACCTAAGAGCACACACTGCTAATTAGTGGCAGGGCTTGTGACTGCAAAGAAAGGGTTTCTGACCCACTGTGGTCTCTTCCTCCAATACAGAACAGTGGTTACAGGCGTGGACTTTGGATGGACAGATCCCAAGGTGCTCACCCAGAAATAAGACCCTGGGCAAATTATTTGACTTTTTAAAGTCTTTGTTTCTCAGTCTACTAAATGGGATTAATAATATGTACCTTTAAGTGTTGTGAAGATTGAATGCAAAAGTGCACTTAGCACGGTGTCTGGATACGTAATAGCCGGTGCTCAATAAACGGTGTCTGTGGTCAGAGGAAACCTTAGAAGCAGGCTCTCTAGGACTCTGGTCACCCTTTTCTGACAGCCTTGGAAGGAGGGGGAATGTGGGTTAATAAGCAAGCATGACAGTGATAGCGTATGAGGCCTGAAGGAATGCAGAACTATTGTAGCATGCAATTACGACGAAGACCTTCGTGTGAGGGAGGAGTGGCTACACTCTCGTCTCAGAGTGGGGTCCTACAGGGGCGTCTAGGGACTTATCCAGACCCTGAGCACAAACACTGAGGAAGCCTGCAGGAAGTGAGGACTGGGTTTCATTTCTGTTGTTGGAGCTGCCATCTCAGAACTGAGACGATAGTAAAGAAAGCTGCGAGAAATGACCTGATGCAACTCTGTACTCCTTTCCAAGTAGGACAAGGCTGTTTGTCCTTGGCATCTCTTAATCAGCATGTGGAGTAAGCAAAGTGACAGCATTTCACAGCTGTATTTAAGAGGAAAGGGAGGACGTGGGTTGCAGTGCCCGTGAGATGGCTCGCCGCTCTTTGAGGGACTGGCTCATCAGACTCACTGCACTGTCCTCATTCTCGCATCCCCAGACTGGCAATCTGAAGGGATCAGTGAACATTGCCAATTTCCTTCCCTCTCTCTGACACACACACACACACATGCACACACACATGCACACAGCATGCTCTTGTTTAGAGTTGAAAATGTGAAAATAAAAAGCCTTTGGTCATGAAATATTAATACTTCAAAGTCTCTTGATCACCGGGGCAGAAAGAAGGGTGGGCCTTGGAGGTCAAGGAGGTCCGCGTTGTCAAGAGCATCCGGTGAGGTGGAGGGAGGCCCGCTCAGATCTTGGACTTGACTGTCTCCCACTTCTGTGCTGTCACCACAGACAACCGGAGATGTTACTGGGGCGGAAGCACTTGAGAGTGTGGGGAACATCCTTAAACTTCTCATCACTGGAAGTCCACGGATGATTTTTTTAGTAAAAGCCATAGGTTTTCCTCTCTCTTTTCCTCCTCTCTTCCTTTCTTCTCTCCCTCCCTCCCTCCCTTTTTCCTTTAGTTCTTCCTCCTCCTCCCCCCACTTCTTTCTTGGGCTAATCCTTTTTGAAATACAGTAAGTTAAGTCTCCTCTTAACTTCGTTGTTGATAGGTTCTGTGATTTTAAGCAAAATGTGTAATGAAACCAATTTTACGACAGGCTAACTGGTTAGGAGTTAAGTTCCTAAGGCCTCTTATCAACATTACAGTGAAAGACAGTGAACGAAATGGCATTATTCGAGGGCCTGCTGTGATTCATGAATAGTGGAACTGGGTTACGTGTGCCTTGAAGATGGAACAAGGGACTGTCCTTCGTAGACAAAAGTGCCACTTCCAGTAATTCCTGCCTTATAGATTGGGAATCTTTTATGATCTAGCGGAAGACACTGCCCTTACATATAAGGACCTCATCTTTTCCTAACTGACCTGTTCAGAACTGTATCACTTCTCATCATCTCAGAAAACTTCTGGAAAGCATTTCATCTTCCTTTGGCCAAGTGCTGGCCATGCTGTGCATCATAGACCACCACGGGGTTGATATTATAGTAGATATAGTAATAGCCATCAGGACCTCACCTCTGAACATTCCCTGTTAACGTAATGGACGGTATCAAGGATACCTCTATGGCAGTGGCTCCCAGCCTTCCTAAGGCCACAACCCTGTAATACAGCTCCTCATGCTGTGGTGACCCCCATAAAATGATTTCGTTGCTACTTCATAACTGCAATTTGCTACTGTTATGCATCGTCATGTAAATATCCGATATGTGTTTTCCGATGGTCTTAGGCGACTCCTGTGAAAGGGTCGTTCGACCCCCAAAGAGGTCACGACCCACAGGTTGAGAACCGCTGCTCTATGGCCTCACAGGAATTTTAGGTGCGTTCAAAACCTTATTAATGACTCTTGACATGAGTACACTAACCCATTCATTAAATTCCAGGAGGGTAGGGGCTCCATTTGTTTTATGTGCTATACATAGCAGGTTCTCAGTAAATATTGGTTGTTTAGTGAAATAATGGTAATATTGAAACTGAAAAATAACTTGCCCATGCTTCAGTTTTTAATTTTTTAAAGTTGTGAATATTAATAAAATGTTTAACTAATAATGTCTTATAGAACATATTTGCCTTAGAAGCTTTGATTATTCAATGTAATTCTTCGGAGTTCAGAATCAAGTATCATTTCTTTTCAAGTGTGTTAATTAAAGCAGAAGAAATAAAGTTTTTTTAGTTACTTAGCAAACTAGTGATAGAACTGGGATGTTCTCCTGGCTAACCAAGACTTCTTTCTAGTTTTTCCTTATGTTTTTAATTAAATGTTTTAAGCAAATAAAGCTCTCTGTGATATATAGGAATGTGACCTAACAACCACCAGCACCTAAATTTCACATTTTATAGGTTCTTGACTTTGGGTACTTGAATTTATCTAGTAAAACTCTTAAGGATACAATGGACTACTTAAGTTTTTTATTGTGTTCTCTCAGCTAGTGGGAAGTGATACCAAATTATGCAAAAAGGACTCCTGTAGGTTTGTTTCTATAATAGGGTAGTAATGGGCAGTTATTTAATGGGCCATATTTGTATAATCTGGACATTTTTCTTTTGCAGTATAATAGTACACATCATTTATTCATGGCAGAGTTAAGTATGCTTTAGCAAGAGAATTGAAATTAAGGGTTTAAAGGTAGTGCATTCATTCTTTTATAGCTGAGTTGTTAGGGAAGGGAGAATGGTGGTGGTCAATAGACACTTACAATTAGTTACATCCAGGGATTTGGATCTGATAAAATGTCAGTTGGTTCAGGAAAGGGTTGGGGATTATCTTCATACTTTTGTTTAGATTTTTACTAAATGCAGCCTCTTTTATTTCTGCTGAGAAGTGAGCTGTTATTTCTAGCATTTCCACCTGTATGTAATGGTTCAATTTTTTCCCGTCAATTTTCTCTTGATCTTTTGTTTTCAGCATCAGAACACTGACATGCCACGGTATGGTTTTCTTGATATTTATCCTGCTTGGTGGTTGCCAAGGCTCTTTAGATCTGTGGATTAATATCTTGCATGAGCTTTAGAAATTTTTCATCTATTATTTCTTTAAATATTTTTTTGTCCTCTTTCCTCTGTTCTCCTGGAACTTCATTTATTTATATATGATACTATTTTATATAGTCCTGTACATCTCAGATACTTCATTCCATTTTTTTTTTAACTTCTTTTTCCTCTTCGTGTTTCAGTTTGAATAATTCCAATAGGAATTTTGGAATTCAAGTTTATGGACCCTTTCCTCTGCTGTGTCCTATTTATGTTGAGCCATTTTTTTTCTATCTTTTTTTTTTAACATTTCTATATTTTACAAATAGTTTTTTAAATATAGTTTGAAATATAATTTCTATTCTTCTGCTGAGATTCCCCATCTGTTCCTGTCCGTATTTTCTATTGGATCATTTAACATATTTTTGTAGTTATTTTAAAATCCTTGCCTAATGATTCCAACATCTGTATCATCTCTGGGCTTGCTTCTTTTGGCTTTTCTTTCTCTTAACTATGGGTTTTATTTTCTCTTCTTTGTGTATCTCATAATTTTTTATTGAGTAACAGATATTGTATGTAAAAGCATTATAAAGGCTCTAGTAATTTAAAAGGAATGCTCTTTTTCAGGCCCCTAGTAAGTGAGCTGAGTCAGTCTCAGTTATATTATACTTGAAATGGGTGTGAGTTTTGCCGAAGCATTAGTTAGGTTCATTTCCTCACAGATGTTTTAAGGATAGAATCAGGACTTTCCTTTTAAGCAGGGATTGGGATCTGAGCCCTGGCAAAACTCTGAAGATTTCTTTATACTTCACTGCCTAGTACTAGCTTACCAAACTGGAAGATTTCTGCTTTTTAGCCATACTGCCAATTTTTGGAGTTATTGGGAGATATTTTTGCTTTCAGTCCTACTCCAGCATACTACACCTCAGGACATCTCTCTCTGCCCAGCTGTTTGGCCCCAGCTTTTGAAGACTGCTACAGTGCCCTGGGTGAAGGCTTGATGTACTTAAGAAAGATTTGTCACATTTTTATGTTCTGACCCCTGCTTTATGCTTGGGGAAGATCCTGTAGGCATCGGGGCAGGCATCTCTCAACTTACCTGCCTTGGACCCAGCCTTTGGTATAATCTTGCTGTGTGATTGGTGATAACCATGGGAAAGAGTTGGCTGGTGGTGCAGACTTATGCTGTGGCTGAGGCTCCTTGGAATTCTAATTCTATATGGCAGTCCACATGTGTCCATTAAACTTGGTTAAATCTATGGTGAATTTCTGTTCTTTCCACTTTGCTAGGAATGAAAGCAGATTTTGGCCTTTATTCTTTGGGGAAGGGCTTGACACATTTAGGGTTCTTTGTATCTTCAGTTTCCTGGTATTTTAAAAGCTGTGTTTGTAGCTACCCTGGTTTGTTATCATTGTTAGAGTGGGAGTGATTGCACTTACAACTTTTAACTTGTGGTTTAAAAAACTTAATATTGTGTTTCTTCTCTTTATTTATGTTGATGCATGTATATGTAATTAGTTTTCATTACCATAATATTTGATTTGTGTGAATATGCTCAATTCATTCTTCATAGTCTTTCTAATTTTTCTTTCTTTGACTTCTCACTGATTCTTTGCATTTGCTATCATTTAATGGGGGTAGAGTATGCAAGGCCACCTCTTCATAGGTTTTGGTTTGTTCTTAAATGTGTCCTGGCAATGACCATAATCCAGACTCAATGTTTAGGTCTAGTTCATTGAGATTAGCATGGGATTCAATCTGTGATGCTTTTACATGATGAAATATTTATCAAAATGATAAATAAATCATGACTATCAACTAATCATCGAAGTTGTTTACAATTAAGAGTAAGGTTTAAAGAAATATGAGGGCTGGAAAGTATCCAGCTACGTAATATGGCAATGGCTGGATTTTTTCTGGACAGCCCTCGTATATATCCTGATGATGAGTGAGGTACTTTTATCACAAATTTCATCTTCATTGTCATAGTTTAATTTGATGTTAGTTTTTCACTGATTTTAAAAGAAGGCTTTACCTTTTCCTCCCTCACTTAAATACTTTGGGTTTGGAAGCTCTTCTCCATCTCATGCCTGGTTTAGATACAGCCCCTCACAATACTTGTAATTAAGGTTCTGTTACTGACCTCTTCTCAGGTAGCTGGCTTTAGCTGACAGTCCTGATAGAAGGGATTTGTGATTCAACCAGCCAGCCCTCAGCCTTTGCAGACTCTTCTATGTCCCCCAACGCTGCACACCGTGGAGAAAATCTCTTCTGCCATGAGCAGCCCTAGGACAAAGAGAAAGATGACAGCTGTGTGTGTGTGTGTCCCTTTCCCTCAACTCCATTCTTCTGATCTACAGAAGTTGTACTATCCTTAATTTAGGCCTATTTTTGCCTCTACCACCTTGACCCTTCACAGCTGAACACTAACCTGTCATTAGAAGAGATTTCCTGTCCCCATCTAGAGAGTTTTGAAGTAGACTCGCTTTCGAAGTAGACACTAAAGAGACCTTTTCATTTTAGAACATTTTAAGCATATTTGAACTGAACATATTCAAAAACAGGAATGCAATGATTTCCATTCATCTGTAAACTGGGTTTTAAAAACTGCTGATATCAAAGTCCATGGGGGCTGGTCTTGCTGTTGGGTGGGCAAGGTGGCTGATAGAGGAGGGTGTAGCCAGTGGCCCTCTGGTGCTGGGTGTGGTTTGCCTTGAGGCAGTCTTATCAGTGGAGGAATGGTAGCCTAACTCACTTGGGAAAGGAGTTGAGCTCCATAAGCCTACTATCTTTTGTTGGTTTTCAGGCACATCTCAGAAAAATTATTTGCTCTGTACAGATAGTAGAAATAAAATGGGTCCCCAAAATGTGTGTCCCTGGCTACTTCCTTGATAACATCTGGTGTCCTTACACTCAGTGGTATAGGAGACTGTGACTACTTTCTCTTCATTTGAAACTTTTTCTTCCTTTAGCTTCTACCATGTTTATATTCTACTTACCTACAGTTACTTTTTTTCTCCTGTATTACATCCATTTTTTTCCTCCTTGGCTTTCACTAATTTTGTTTATTCCCCTTCTGTCTTTCTTACTTTCTCAAGCAAGTTCAAATCATCAGGGTGATCACTCTTGCCTTTTGCAATGTGACTTTCATCTCTCTCTCTCCTGCTTGGAGCATCTGCCCTCTACTTTTGCATTTCCTCTTGCCTATGGAGATCTCTACCCAGGTGTCTTCTGATGCTCAGAAAGTACGTCACTGAAAATTTCATGCGTTGTTCCTACTCCACCACTCTCAGTAGAGACAACACTCTCCTAGTCCCCAGAATCCATCCTGGAAATATTCTCCCTTTTCACCCTTTCTCACCTACTTTCAGTTGTCACACTCCACTAATCCTTTTAAAAAATATCTCCTAGACTGCATTCTTCCTCTCTGTTTCCATACTTAACATGATGGTTTTCAAACCTTTTTTACAAAATCTTTAACCCTCTTCCCATTAAAAAAAAAAAAAAAAAGAGGAGTGCAATTCTTCTCCCCCTTGAATATGGGCCAGGCTTAGTGACTCAGTTTTGAAGAAGAGAACAGGGCAGAAAGTGACACTGTTGTGTATGAGGACGTTCACTCTACCTAGCTTACTGAGAGGGCCAGAGGCCTGGCTCACCTGCCCACCATGCTTTGGAGCCACCGAGGCCTTTTCAGTAACAGCCTGTGGCAGCCTCGTGCCTACAGAGCAGACATGCTGCTGCTGTCAGTGATCTGATCTTTCGAGTAGGCCGCAGATTTATATCATTAACACAATTTATCATCTTGAATGGCATTATTTTGGGGTCTTTTAATGCCATGAATTTCCCATACACACATTCCTGATGGCAGATAAGGGCACTTTTGAACATATAAGCCAAACTCAAGTTAAATTCTGCAGCTATATATAGTCTGTTTGTCTTTCTAACCAGGGAGAATTCTTTACTTCAATTATCTCACACTTACTAACTTGATATAAATTTTCCTGCCTTTTTTTAAAAGATAGAAACCCATGTACATTAAATTCCAGAATGGTCCTAACACAGTCAAATGGTGATTACTATTCTATTTAGGAGACATACTGCATTTGTGTTTGTGTTCTTATTCCATGAGCTGTAACCATGTTTGACACAGATATTTCAAAAGGCATGTTCTTATCTTTTTAAAAGTAAATGGATACTGATCGTTAGAGAAGCCCACTCATCATCATGAAGCTGTTATTTAGTTAGGGCTGACATGTTTCCTGTCACTCAGAGGTGAGCATGGTTGGTGTTTTCTAGAGCCATCTCAAGCTTTCCTGAATGGGAGTCCGGACCAAGCATAAAGGTGGAGACTTGAAGTGTGGAAATAAACGGGAGTTATTTTCCCTTCTCCTCATTCTCTCTTCCTCCATAGGGATTTTCTATTCCTGCCAAATTACCATGCACACAGTGACGTAACGTACCGCAAACCGATTATCATGCAGTTCTGTAGGTTAGAAGTCAGACACGGGTCTCCCTGGACTAGAATCCAGGGGTTAACCGGGCTGCCTTCTTTTCTGGCCATTCCAGGGGAAGGTCGCTCTCCTTGCCTTTTCCAGCTTCCAGAGCCGATGCATGGCCCCCTTTCTGGTTCCAAAGCCAAGTGACATGCCACCTCCCTGCGCCTTTCTTCTGTCGTCACAGTTGCCGCCCTGAACGCTTAGATGGGGAGGTAGATAACGACCACTGAATGTCAGCTGCCCAGTGGGATGAGCCAGGCTTTGGTGGGGACAGATCAACTAACTGCAGTGAAAAAGAGGGAACCCAGCTTGGCAGGCCACCTACAGGGTCGGGGTGGCCCCAGTGACTTAATTTAGTAGAGTTTGGAGACAGGGAGGTGTGCCATGGGAGGCTGGTCTCAGGCCCAAATCCGAGGTTCAGCGAGAAGCTTTGTGCCCCAGGGGACCAGTGGGGCTGCAGAGTCTGGCGAGGCTCCAGCTCTGTAGGGTTCCAGAATAGGGTCTACCCTGCAAGGAACTTGATGAGATCAGGGTAGGGATGTGGTCCCAGGACTGGACACGGTGTCAGGGGGTCGGGGGAGAGTCTCTGATGGTTGGGCTGTTGCTGCTTCAACCCCTCTGGGTCTACATCTTAAGGCCTGGGAGCCAGCCTGCATTTGGGGGGAGAAAAGGGAGGAGGAGGTTGGAAACCAGGCTGAACCTGACATGGAACTAAACGTCCTTCTTTGTGTGTGATACACCAGTGTCCCTGAAAGAAAATGTTTAAGTATTTGCCATTTTCCTTCCCTCTTTACATCTAAGACAGATCATAGGACTAATGAATGATGCTCTAGAAAAAAGCTTAAAGAAGTACTCTCTCTTTTGAGTTAGGAAGACTGTGGATGTGTTTTATAGGAATGTAGTAGAACTACCGTATTTTGCCATGTATAATGAGCAATTTTTCGCCCAAATTTGTGAGGGAAAATAAGGATGTGTGTTATACATGGGTAGTACTAATTCTGTATCTATATAAATGTTTTTAATTATTTTATTTATGCTTATAAGTTCAAAGTGTAACTCTAGTAATCAATAATGATATCTGTATGCAAAATAATACCTTGGAATACAATCATTGTTTTTTTACCCCCCCCCCAAATTTTATGCATAAAAATTTTTGTACATAGCCGTTGTGTTTTGTAATTATTTGTTACATAAAATTTCTTGTACCATAATGTTAAAAAAAAAATCAATGCTAAAATTCCTTTCTAATACCAAAAACAAGTCCCTCAATATAAACAAATAAAAATTTGAATTAAAAAATGAAAACGAAAGATTTTTCCCCTAAAAGTTTGGGCCAAAAACGAGGGGTGCACATTATACATGGGAGCACACGATACATGGCAAAATATTTTAGGACAAATATTGCCCTTCTTAATTGCTTTCCATTTTTCTGGTTGGCGAAAGCCGTTCCGGAGCCGTCAGGACCGCTCTCCCGATGAGGCTGCTCTCGGCGCGTGCGCTGAGCCGCGCTGGGCGGAGGGAAAGCTGTTCGTGCGTCTGCGCGATGAACACCAAGTGCGGCTTCGGCACTGAGCTCGCCGGTCTCCGTAGTGTCCACGGTCACTTAGGTTAGTTCAGCCTCCAGAGAAGAACGATTTTACTGGGAGTGTGATATGTATGAATCTCTGCGGCACTGCAGAGGGAACCCAAGATGTAGATCAGCATTTTCTGTCCTGGTTCCAGTGCTCAGACAAATAGGGAAAGACATCCCTCTGAAGGGACGTGTCTCCTTCCCATTCCCGCAGGCTTACTTATTTCCATATCTTTCTTTATGAATTTTCCACTCTTCTTCTACTTTTACTATTAATATTTCTTGGTGTCTTTACTCCAGAAGCTTTCTCAAGTCTTCATTGCATGCTGAGTGCAAGGAGCCATGTGTTAGAGGCTGTATATTACCAAGGGGGACCCAAAAAACCCAGAATTATCCTCTGGAGAGTGGGCCTGTACTACAGGCTTCCCCGCTAGGTGAGTGTTCTAGGAGCCCACGTGCGTCAATGTATTACACCAGCTGGCCTTGTTGTGAGAGGCTGCGTTCAGCTTCAGTGATTTTTTTTTAAGACAACACGTTTGCCCAAATCCTGACGGGTGATTTACTTGAACAGCATGCTGCACGACAGCGCACCTGCCCACACCACGCTGAGTGCTCAGCAGTTTTTGACCCCATGACCCACCCTCTCTATTCACCTGATCTTGCCCCAGTGGACTTTTTTGTTTTGTTTTGTTTCCCTGGATCCACAAAGGGAAACGTTTTGCTGATGTGGAAGAGGTGAAACAACAACAACAACAACAACAACAAAAAACGCAGAAGCACTAAAAGGCATCAAAATTGACGAGTTCAAAAACTGTTTTGAGAAGTCGGAAAAGCGTCCTGATAGGTGTATTGCATCACACGGAGAGTACTTTGAAGGTGACTGAAGTTAAGCATGTGAGAATCAATACCTAATTTTTTATAAATAAATTCTGAGGTTTTTGTCCCCCTTGACCCCCATATGCTACGTAAACTGAGATGCTCTGGTCCATTGTCAGGGCCAAGGGCAGCGTTTGCTGAGTCTCTTAATGAGCACCATGCCGTGAGGTAAGAAGTAAAGGTGTTTGCATCATCTCTCACATGGAGTTGTAGCTCTCTCCCCTTTCTTTGGATAGGCTTAGATTTCTACTCATAATATGTGCCTTTTCCCTCTTAAGATTCTTGTTTCAAAGGTAAAAAGCAGTTGTTGCTGTTGTCACTCACATGAAGGAAACAGAGCCCCTGGAAGGTTAGTGGGCTACCGAAGAAGAAAGATCTGGAAGCAGACTCTCTCGTCATCCACATACTTTCTACTCCGGAGCTGGGCTTCCCTGAGGGCTGGAGCCAGCCCAGACTGGATGCGGTTCTCCTTCGCGTGGCACCACTGTTTGGAGGCTGTCCTGCTGATCCCCATTCTCTGTGACCCTCTGACCAGTGACCAGCTTGTTCTGATGCCTGTTGCTGGCGCAGGCCCACCGTGGGCTCCCAAAACACTGGTCACATTACTTTGAAAAGGGATGGGGATAATGATATTTAGAGCAAGGAGGATTTTTCCCAGAATCAATTGTGTTGTCACCATCAGGGCTGGATTGAAGGCTTTCTGAAGCCATAAACAGTAGGAAATTTATATGGCCAACCCCCTTTCCTATCACCAAATGTCATTTATATATAAAATAAATTGCAAAACACAAAACTTACATTGTTTCCAATTGAAAATTCTGAATAAACTCATAGAAGCTGAACTTTTCTCATTTTTCACACCCTTGACCTGCAGATGTCCTAGACCATTGTGGGGTCAGCCCTTGAGGGAATTCACGGAGGTATCACTCTATAAAGAGTTGTAGGGTCAGAGCCAGAGTGCCAGGCACAGCTCTTGAGCCCTTTTCTGTATCATCCCCGTGTGAGAAACGCTATTGTCACCTTTAGTCCACTGTCACCACTGTGTTCCGTAGCCTGGAGGGTAGCAGTGGGGATGTTGACTGGATAGCTCCCTATGCACCTGACACCTGACCAGAGTCTTTTTCAGATTTTTAGGGAGTGACCCACACTAAGCAGTACATCATCCAGGACACAGGACACATGTATGTGCAGGCATGTGCACACACACACACACACACACACACACACAAATAGGAACGAAAAGTTCACGAAGTAGCCCTTCTCCACCCTATGTGCTGAGCTCTATTCCACTCTACTTTTCTGTTCTAGATGAGTTCACTTAAAAAATGTTCTGACCCACTAAATTGATTTCATGACCCACAACTTGCAAGCTGAGAAATGCTGAGCCACAGCCCAGCACCCTGGGCACTGCTGCTCGGTCCCCGCCATGGATGCTCGGTCCCCACACCTGTCTGTACCCCTGCCATGCTCTCTGCCTGCGCGCCTCCCACTAGCACCTCTGAGATGCACACACAACCTGTCATTCCTTGTCCTACTCAAGCATGCATGCTTTGTGACACCTTCCTGAGCCCCAGGTGGTGGCGCCCCCACCTTCCCACAGCACTCTCCTCCTGCTCTCTGGAGCTTGTGCCCGTGTGCCGTAGCTCGCTGCGCCTGCCTTCCTCACCCGCTGGCTGGGAGCTCACCGCGCCCACAGCCTGTCCTGCTGCTCTGTGGCTCCCATGTATCTGGTGTTGGAGTGTGGCACACAGTAGGCACTAAAACAGTGATGCCCTGAGGCGGAGGGCCAACCAGACCTGCGTCCAGGCACTCATGTCTGCTTCCAGGTTCCCATGTGCTCAGTGTTTGCACAAGCCTCCTTCCTTACGTGTCGGTCACATGCGAAAGCCTTTCACAGGGGCCCTGAAATGCCCGTTACCAATAACCTAATGTTAAGACATAGAGGTCAAAGCCAAGTAGAAATGGGTGTTTAAAGTAAGGGACTTCTAACCAATTCTTTTACAAACACAAAAATATGTAAAAATGGGTGGTTTTCAAATAATGCTTTCTCCATGATTAGGGTTGACTAATCTTGGGAAACCGTATTCTAGAATTTTACTCGCCATATAGGGGACTCCTGTAACTTCTGGTCATGTGGTAGTAAAACTGGTTAACAGTCCTCCACTTTACAGATGAGGAAACTGAAGGCCCAGGAGGCTAGAGGACTTTCTCAAGGTCACACAGGTGCAAAGGTAGGGTGAGAATGCACCTCTTCTGGTCTCCAGTCGGGGGCTTTCCCCACCGTTCCTGATGTCAGGAAGGTCACGCAGGAAGCGAGGGGATTATAATGTTCTCCATCCTCATAACTGTCAACAACACATTTCAAGGGGAAATGCTTTGGATAACTTCTTGTTTTAAGCTTTATTTCTTCCTTGGGGAAAATGATGAGCAAGCCACTATTTCACCCCTCATTTGAAGATATTAATATTCTCAGGCTGCTGATGCACATATACTATTGCTTTCTGAGCTGGCCTTGTTGCATTGTACTATACAAATTATGTCAACCTTCACCTGAGTTAATAGATTTGGCTTATTTTAGAACACCTGCTTTCATTAAAGGTCTCAGAAGAAAATGCAAGTAGAATTCCTAGTATGCACTCTCAGATGGAAAAGGAGTTTTTACAAAATTTCATTGTTTTGTCCCTTTTAGCAAATACCATTTTGATGCATCACAAGCTGTAATGAGAGTAAATAACCTAAGATATTGAACCAAAGCATACATTTTGTGAAATTTGTGATTTTGTACTTAGGTTACAATGGAATCGTCACTGATGTTTATTTTCTTTATTTTTTTCCTTCCATTTTTGACTCTCACGCAACCTGTATGCCTAGGAGAGGGGACAACCAGCCAATTCCTTTCTTTCCTGCCCCACAGACTCATAGCGACTGGGACCCAGAACTCGGGCAGCGTTGTTCCCTTCCTTAAAGACAGGATGGTGTGGGGGTGGCCTGCGAACCCTGCCCTCATCGGTCACACTATTTCAGTGGCACAACACACTCCCAGTTTCCAGCCACCAGCCTGTGAACTAACTTGGGGGGCGGCCTACTCACCATCAAAGAAAGCTCCTTTCTTTAGAGCTGATTAGCTATGCAGAGCTCATTAGCTTAGCTTAGTTTAGCAAGTGTGATCTCATTAGCTAATGTGACACTACAGGGTACACACTCTCAACCACAGTGTCGGGAGGGTGAAAGGTGGCCAAGCAGGGCGGCAGGCTTGGCACCAGAGGGCACATCTCCCCCGTCCTGGTCACCTGCTAAGCCAGCACCAGCATGCACCCAGGTAGGTGCCTGGCACGGAGTGGGCACGCAAGTGAGGATGTTTCCCCGGTGTGGCCTGCCTGCAAGTGCCAGGTGCCCGGAAGCGCTTGCTTGCATTATCCTACGTCTTCCTCACGCAACCTCCAGCGTAGGTAGTCAGCAGTCCCATTTCACAGATGAGGAAACAGATTAAGTCGCCTATCATCAGAGCCTGCTGTCCATGAAAACAGTGTTTTCTGAAAGCAGCAAATGGGTGAAAAACAGTTTACGTCTCTGACACTCAGTAGCCAGGCTTTGCGTTAGGACTCCCAGTGCTGACAGAAGCCTCGGTGGACATTTGCGAGCTGCTTTATTGTGAGTCTCTGCCCATTTCCCTCTGGGGTGCAGCTGTCGGAGCCTCATGTTTCTCTCTAAAAATGGAATAATACCGGGGTGCCAAAAACACGTACACCCATTTTAAGCCATGTTATCTGTGTATTACATAAACACTGACGGTAACCACTCTGAGCACCTCTTGTCATTGCAGAAGTCAAATGTGACATGTATGCATCTTTTGTCATCGGTATATATTGAGTAGTACGATTTTGATACGACTTTTTCCTTTCTTAAAGTGTGCATCCATGTTTGGGCGCCGGTTTCCTGGGGCCATTTGAGGAGCCGGCGCTCCTGGAGCATCTAGCACTGTGTGTGGCTCATGGGCGCAGAATCGATGTTGCACCCTTTTCTGTGCTTAGACAACTTGGTTTTAAAGAAACGCCCGCCCCCCCCCCCCCGGGCCACGTATTTTAGATTTACAGAAAAATTGTGAAAATAGGTAACTTCTTCGTTTGCTTGTTTCTATGTCTCCTCTTCCTCGTACACTCTGTTGCCATTGATAGATTTTTCTCGTCAGGAGCTGGGAATTCATGAATGAATTTCTGTGCACCACTGAGAGCTCAGAAAAAGAGTGGTGGGAGCAGACGGAAAGCTGTGGGCGATGTTCAGGTCCCCCAAGTCAGCTGGTGCACACGTGCCTTTGGAAGTCAGGAAGCTCACTCAGCCTTGGGACGAGAAGAGCAAAGTTTTATTTATTTATTTATTTATTTATTTATTTATTTTCCTGGCTCGTGTGTGTGTGTGTGTGTGTGTGTGTGTGTGTATGCATGTTAAGTAGCTTAGGAATATATTACCTTGGGGTCTGAATCCAGAAACGTGAAACAAGGGAGAGAAACACATCTGGGAACCCTTCACACCAAGATCCAGGGCAAAGCCTTCCCCAAGGAGACTCAAAATGTTGTTTTTTAGTGTTTTTCCCTCTTTTGGAGTGTGGAAATGTAATCAGTAATCGTCTCCAAGAGCCTGTGTTCATGATGATGATGATGATGATGATGATGATGATGACGATGATGTGGAAAGTGTGTGGGGTTGTTAATAACAACCACAATACATGTTTGCATTTTGAGCCATGATTTACTGCGCTATAAATGACTCTTTATTGTAACAACCTGGCAATGCTTCCACTTAGCAAGTGAGTCTGTGGTTCAGTGCTTGGGTATAATGATCGTCCTTGAACAGACAGCACTGCATAAGCAAAAAGTTTTGTCATGATTTTGTAATGGTCGGGTGCTATGGAGAGGGGTGTGCACTGTGACACATGCAGAGTAAGTCTTCTTAGATGTGGTATCCTGAGAATTCTGGGCAGTTAGTCCCCAGCCCCTCCCCCACTCTGACCACCCCAATCTCTTTGTTGCTCCATCTAATTGGGTTAATACCACCCTTGGCATCAATTGTTGAATGAAGTCTGGCCCTTTTGAGGACACACTCAGTTAAATAGAAATTCCCAGCGGGCGAGGTAATACATTAAGTCTGAATCACACCAGCTCCTGCGTGTACATTAACTTACCACTTTCCCACCAGGCCCGAGGCTCTAAACAGGAAGCTGCTGTTGGGGACAGTGAGGGTCGGATCAGAGATTGGGATCCAGGAGCGGAGGGCGCTGAGAGGTGCACAGGGAGGAGAAAGAAGGTCGAAAGATTCTAAAGTCAAAGGGAGCCATGCGTCTCTTTGGCCATTCCTGACCCCGTGGTGGGTCCATAGGTATATGATTTCAGAGCAGTTTAGCTCCAAGAGATGGATGGAGTTTGGCTTGCTGAGTTTGCAGAGGGAATATTCTCAGACTCATAAGGAGTATCTGGTCAAACCAGGGGTTCCCCAGTCGAGCCCAAATTGCTCCATCTTCCGTGGCACCTGTGTCTGAATTTGAGGAAGTCATTCCTTCTCCAAGATGGCTTACTTCCAGCTGTCCGAAAATTAGGATTATGCAAATATTTTTATTAAAATCAGACATCCCTCTCCATTGAAAAATGATCAAAATAAAGATGTAATTCTATGATGTTTACAATGTAGGCAGTGCCCCTTAATTGTAATGCCCTTGTTCAGTGCACACACTGCGCAACTGAACACGCAGCCCTGCTGCATGTAGCTCCGGTGCTCGCTCTTCCCATTTCTCTGGCAATGCTGAGCCCCCACCGAGCTGACTGCTTGCTCTGCAGAAGAGGCTGTGCCTGCCTGCAGGCCAGAAGGGGCAGCTGGAGGATGGGGTCCTGCTCGTGGGCTACCCAGGCATCAGGCCTTCACGTAGGCACCGGCTTTTCATATGAGCAGCCCTGTTCTCAGCCTTGGATTAGAAGAGCCCTGGGTATCTAATGGTATTTCCATAAATGTCACAGGCCCTCGTATGGGCCAGGAGCTTTCCTGTGTATCACCCATCCTTACAACACATGGCCCTGTAATGGAGGGTGGATGACCAGCCCCTAGCCACCCAGCTACGGAGAAAGAGCTGGAATGTGGACTTAGAGCAGTGCCAGCAGTGCTCTCTGCTGAGACCTCCTGTTCTCTTCGGGCGAGGTATTTGGCATGGGGCCTGACCACTCCTGTAGGCTCTGGGGACTGTGTTCCTTGACAGATAATTATTGAGCACCAACCGTAGGTCAAACCCTGGAGCATCGTGGGGAACAAGCAGGCCGCCGCGCCCCTGCCCGCGCAGAGCTAGCCTGCGGGGGTGCTGCCTCACGCGGTGGAGTGAGTGCGTTGCCCTCAGCCTTCTCATTTCTTCTCTCTGTTCCTTCACCTTCACCGTCACCCCAGGAAAGTATTTGTCAGGTTTCCTGTCTGCTCGGAGGGCATGGTGGCAGCCCCGGAGGAGGGCTTGGTCTTCCCTCTCCCTGGCAGGTGTTCTAAGAGGCGCTCAAGTGCCTGTTGAAGGTGAGGCTAGCTTGTCACTGTGCCTCTGCTTCCCCAGCTGCCTGTAGCTTCTGTTGGGGTCCGGGAGCCTGCCCATACCTAGTGGCATCCGTTTTTCTTTTCTGTTTTGGGGACTTCTGTGTCCCAAAGCTCCACCACACTGCAGTCAAGAAATAAATCGTCCCAATTGGGTAATCACCTTCCACCAAACGCGGAGAAAACAAATCAGGATAGAACGTGCGACATCATTTTAGTGCCCTTTGGGCCTAGGGGATACTTGTCTAGTAAATGGACTGGATTTGTTGCAGGGTTTTCTTGGTTTGAAAACAAAAAGAACTTCTGCAGACAGATCTTTGAGCCAGAATTAATTTTGAAAAATATTCATCCCAAACTCAATTGTCAGGTATCTTTGGAAGAACAGGCCAGGAAGCAAAAGCCAGTGCAACTCAGGACGTAGTCCTGTTGGACTAATCCCGTGTCCTGGGAAGCCCTACAGGATGTGAGAGGTGAAGGGACTGATGGCTGTAATGTGACCTGACTTCAGCGGGCTACTTGATTCTATCTTTCACACCACATTCCTCCATTAGCTGGCAGGAAACGGTCCAGGCCAGCAGCCCACACCCTGCAGGTGAGAAGGATTCCTTGGGAAGCTTTTGAAATCTTTTGGGTCCCACTTGAGACCTAGTGAGTCAGAATCCTGGGGCTTGGGCTGGGGTGGCGGGAGTAAGTGACAAAACTCAGGAGATGCCATTTGTTAAAAGCTGTCAATGAGTGAAAAAAGCCAGTCTCAAGAGGCTGTGTACTGTATGGTGCCATTTATATGACATTCTCAAATGACAACATTGCAGACAGGAAGAAGGGACAAGTGGTTGTCGGGGTTGAGATGGGGAGGGACAGTGTGACTATAATGGGCAGCACGAGAACTTCCTTTGTGTTGTTGGGACAGCTCTGTATCTTGACAAACTTATCCAGGTGACATGATGTCATAAAGTTATACACAAAGGCATATCAAATAAGTGAGAGCATGCGAAAAATGGTGCGATCTGAATAAGGTCTGCAGCCTGCTTCACTGCACTGTGTCAGCTGACTTCTTTTAGTTATGTAAGATGTCACTGGTGGGACAGATTGGTTGCTGTGTACTTTCTTACCTAGAAAACAAGATCTGTGAATAAGGTTAAGGTTAAGGAAAGCAAGTGAAGGGAGGAAGAGAGAAATGACAAGGTTGAGTGCCCTCTGTACTGTGTTTACTACTCATTACGAGTCTATAATTATTTCCAACAAGAAAGTTACAAAGAACTTTGCAGGTGCTACCACTGGGTTAAACCACACAGTCATTGGATGTGTGTGCACTTGGTCCTTGTCAGCGGGTTAGTGTGAAACCAGGCGCAGGATGGCAGATGCGCATCGGATCTGAAGTTTGCGTCATACTTTATCAACGACTATATAACGGAATTCGCTTTGCAATGGGAATTGTCTTAGCTTGGAGTGATCACTGCCTTCTAAAATCTGGAGAAAAGGACAAGACAACTGAAGTGACTTTGTAAACTGGAGAATCAAGAATGCGATGGTTCCCCTGGGGTGGGGAAGAGAGTTCAGACATGCACACAGGTCAGAATCAGAGCAAAATCAGAGGTCACCTTTGGGGCGTGAAGTTCTTGGGAGGAAGTTTGAAGAAGTACCAGTAATCATAAAGCATTGGCAAACAAGGTCATGGTGGGGGCGAGAAGAAGGTTGTGGAAATCGTTTGTTGCCTCAGAGGCTACAGATATAGAAGCTTTCGAATCTCTGTGGTTTAGAGAGCCGGTGGGGTTCACTGAATGAGATTATCGCCGACGCTCACGCTACTGAATGGCAGACCGAAGGGGACGTCGCGAAGGGAGTCTTGGCAGTGAGGGGGGACGTGAGCCAGCCAGGGAGGTAATCCCTGTCTGCAGAAGTGTTTAAAATGCCCAGAGGAGGGCCTGGCAGAGAGTACAGGCTCATTAAATAGTTCTAGAAGCAGTGGTCACGTGAGGCCCTACAGGGAGGAGACGGGGAGCCAGATGGTTTTCCTGGTTCTCTCTCTCTCAGGTCAAGGCTTTATCTTTACAGAAACACAGAGGTTTGCTCATGAGATGATCCCCAAGCTTTACATGTGGGGAGGGAACTGACAACCCCTGTTTCGTATTACCACGTAGTATTATCACCTGTTTCATATCATCATTTGGTAATATCTTCTGGGTGGGTACAGTTTCTGATTCTGTTTTCCCACACTCCGTGGGGTAATGTCACTGCCTTAGACAGTGTGCCTCAGGAAGAAGAATTTCTCATTTCGTCATTTTAAGGTTACCCGAAATAGCCCACAGTGTTCTTTCAGAGTGATGGGTTTTTTCCCTCTTTTTTAGGTATCTCTCTGTTAAAGTAGTTTTTAAAAGTCAGAAGGCAGCCAAAATTTTCTCACATTCAGATAGTGGGAAGCATGTGTGGGTGCCGAGAAGCCTTCCCCCCTGCACTTTCTGAAATGCCTTGCCGTCTGAGGTGTGTCTCCATGGCACCTCAAGCCTCTCTCCTACCCACAGATCCGTCTTCTCTTCCCCGAAGCTTTGTGCCTGTGCTCAGCGTGCCGTCGGCGTGGTTCCCACGGACACGCCACTCGCCGTGGGTGAGGACTTTTCTGCCGGATGCCGGTGTGCCTGCCTCTGCAGAAAGGCAGGGAAGCGCTGGCCCTGGGGACCGACGCCACCAAGGTCACCCGGCGCGTTTCCTTGCGCCCTTACTTAGGCGTCACGGAAGTCAGGGCATCACTCACGTTGCGGTGTGACAGGCAGTGTGACTCGCTGCCTGTTACCGGACAACTCGCCCTAACTCCTCGGTGACTGCCTTGGGCCTTTACTCAGTGTTTTATGTAGATACATGTGGCACGAAGGGCATAACATCAACGAGAGGTTTGAGGTGTTTGTAGTCTAGGACCCTTCAAAGATGACACGGTAATCCATTCACTCCGAGGCCCCCACGTGTGAGTTTCGTGCTGGAAGTTAACTGGCAACCGGAACGAGGTCCTTGCACTCGTGGGGCCCGGAGTGTGTGCGGTCGCCCGGGCCCTTGAAGATGCAGATGCACAGGGATCAGATGGGCAGGATTTGATGAGGGAAAGTGCCCTAACGGGGAGAAAATGGGGCGGGGCAGTCAGAAACCCAGGGGAGGGTGTGTCTTGGCGTTCTCACGGCCCTGGGCCGTGGCCCGGGCAGCCCCGGGGAGCCCTGCCCCGCAGGACCCACACACTGTGAGGTGGGTTCCCAGGCGGCACGGGGCCTCCCCACTGCCTGGAATAGAAGGCGTGGGAAGTACATTCTCAGCGCTGCCGTAGGCGTCGGGAGGGGCGACGGTATTAACCAAAAAGTCACATGAAAACATGTAAAATTAGAGCTGCGATGCATTCTGATAAAATGAGTACGGTAGACTCTGCGTTCACCGAAACTCAAGCAACTAGCACAAAAAAGCTTTGATTTCTTGCCGGTCACTTGAGAGTTTTGCCGGTTGCTTGAGAGTGCCGGATACCTTTATCTGGGTGCCGCTTAACTGAGAGTCTACTGTCTACTGTGCTAGGAGAGGGCAGTGGAGCTGTCTAGTCTGCCTGTGACTACCCCGATGGCCAGGGCAGGCTTCCCCCAGCAGCTGGGGTCTGAGGACGGGGTAGAGCCACGTAGGTGAAGGTGGCGAGTTGGGGAGAGCTTTCCTTTCCTTGTGGCACTTTGGAGGGACTGGAGAAGGTGGGCCAGCAGGCCTTTCACTTGAGGTGGGAAGCGATCAGACGCGGGGTGGAGGGGGAGAACACCATCAAAAGTGCGCTTTCAGCGGATGACTCTGATTTAAGTATGGGGCACTGGTCAGAGGGGGCACTGGAGGCGGGAGAGAGTAAGGAGGCTGCCAAGGAAAACCAGGTGGGGCATGGAGCAGGGAGGCAGAGGCAATGGAGAGAAGAAGCAGACAAATGTGAGGCATCTTGGAGAAGGTGTAGTTGCCTGTGCTTAGACTGGATGTGGAGATGGGGGTGAGGGAGGTGGGGGGGTCCTAGTTTGCAGCATTGAGTGGATGGTGGGAATGGGGAGGGCTTGTGGGTGGAGAGAGAGACAGATACTCGTTGCGTTTGAGATGCTTCTGTCTAACCTGTGAGCTACCTGTGTATTACAGGTAGTGATCACATCTAATGAGAAAGTTTACCCTGAGGGAGAGGCCTTCTGGGACATGCAGAGGTCGGGCTGGGACGCTGAGAAGCGGCCGAGAGGGAGGGACTGCTGTCCTCAGGGATAAGGGAAGGGAGGGGGCAGTCATCAGAAGTGAATGCCGTTGCTAAAAGGGACTGTTGGATTTGGTGACGTGGAGGTCACTGGTGACCTTCACAAGGGCTGTTTTAGTGGAACGATGGCGGGCACACCAGATTGCAGTGGGCCGAGGACATCGTGGGAGGCAGGAAGCAACCAGCCCTTTAAAAGTTTGGCCGTGAGGGAAAGAGTAGCGATAGGTCAGCAGCTAGAAGGGGGGATGAGGCCAAGAGGCTTTAAAATTTTTTTTGTAATAGTAGAGACATAAGTGAATTTATAAGGATGCAGCTGACTCTAAGAGGAAGTCGGTGTATTTGACATTCAGGGTCCCTGAGAAGGCAGCAGGGTTGGGGTCCAAGCCCTAGTGGAGGTCTTGGCCGTAGGGAGCGGGTGCATCTCCATGGGGGAGGGCAGAGTCCAACCTGGAAGTTCAGAATGCAGCCAACGGTGGTCACAGGTTTACTTTAAAATTCCCGTGACGTTCTCATTTGCTCCCTGACACAGTCCCTTTACCTTGGACTTGAGACAGACTGATGGTGGTTGTGTTACATATTTAGTAGCACAGGCTCTGCTGCATATGAGGAAGTTGCCCTGTGCTTTTTGGGGGGACTTCCGTAAATAAAACAGTATTTCCTGAAGCCTTTAATGTTGGCGATGATGCTTTAGACAAAATTAGACTCTAGCTGTATCCTTAAAGACTGAAGGCTAACAGTGTTCACCAAGAAAGGGGGGGCGTGAGAAAAAGAAGAGGAGGAGGCAGGTGGTTGGCCGTTTCAGGTGGCTGACCAGAGCAGAGGGCAGCGACGCTGAGCAACAAACATCCGTTTTCACCCAGCGACTCTTCTGCCCACCAGCCCGGTTTCAGGCGAGCAGAGCCCATGACTGGAGCTCATTGTGGAACTTTAAATGAATTCAGGCTGGGGCTGAATTTTCCTCACACCTGCTAGAAGCTTCTGCTGGTGACTGAATTCTCGGCAGGGTCTGCCTGGAGTGGAAACTGAGCCAGTACTCTCGTCGCCCTTGGTGGAAACTGAGCCAGTACTCTCGTTGGCCTGGGCTGCTCCACGGCGTGAGGGGAAGTCATCCCGGGCGATGGACGCTTCCAACTACCCTGACCGCTGACTTCCAAGAACTGAAGGCCCGGGCTCATTAATCTGTGCTTCTTGCCCTTCTTTCAAAAGTAAGGGAGAAGGTCTAGAGATGATCTGATAAATTAGGATGGCAGGCCCTGTGCATGGAGCACTGTATGTTTGGCTTGTTTTTCTAAGAACAAAATCTAAAGTGACTTTAGATACTTGGTTGTGTGAAACCACAATAGGTTTGTGGAGAGAGTGTTGGATTCTAGTCCTGGCCTGGCCTCTGTCCAGCTGTGTGTCCACAGCCAGCTCGACTTCCCTCTCTGGGCTTTCCTCTCCTCTGTGAAAAGTACCCAGTGGCTTCTGAGCTTTCTTCCAACCCCGCCGATCTGACAACCCATAAAACTAGGCTGGCTGGCATCCTTGATTATTAGAACCAGTTCCCTGTGATGCCAATCCCTCCCGTCTCACCTTTAAAATAAAACCAAAACAAATATTCTGCATTGGTCTGTGCTCCTTTGGGAAGGTAGGGAGTCTTGCAGGAAGTGTTGTCACTATAGTTCGAGGTCCCCAGGAGGACAATACATGATTATGAGATGCTGACCGTCTCTGCTGGGCTGTGGCTGCTTCGGAGACTTCTTTTCAGGCTATGATAGGGTCATTCTACCCAAGCCACTGATGGCCGTGTGGAGCCCTGTGTGTAGTCTCCGTGATGTCAGAAGATGCTCATCACGCATACTATACAGTGGTCTGTGTTTCTGACATTCTTTAACAGCTCCTTTCTGTTTTTAATGTCCTATTTGGGAAGGCTGCATTCTGTACCCCTTGGTTCAGGGTTGCAACTGTCACAGATCTCTTAACTGCCTGATTGAATCCTGAATTCTTTTTGTTCCTCCTGTCTGTGTGAACCACAAGTTCTTTGGATATTTTAGTAACATTAAATTGGTTTCCCATATCTCATGTTAATATCTTTGTTGGGCTGGCCCACTGACTGTCAGGAGAACTATGCTGATATTATTTTGGACTTGCTCAGCTTTTCAATCAATACACCATCCATACACCAATGAATTACTACCTTTAAAAAAAGTTCCTTTGTATTCTGGGCTCTAAATAGCTATTAAGTAATATCAGTAAGTAATATGGTTATAACAATTTATTGATACTATATTATTAATTCATCAAAGCACTTCATAAGGGACGGGAAAGTATTAAAAATCACCACTCACAGATAAATTGATAGATGGGATGGTTTCTATAAAGAATAAATAGGGCCAGCCAACATGCTTATTGGATAAAGAATGGTAATTGGGTAATAGCGTAGACTCTCTGTTAACTGGAACTCACACAACCAGCAAAATCTCAAGCAACCGGCAAAAAGTTTTGCTGGTTGTTTGAGTTCTGGTTAATGGAGCATCAACTCATGTATCTGCATCTACCAGTCCCCCTGGTTAATGGAGAGTCTACTGTATTAGGGCTTTTATAGAATAGGTGGGATGTGCTTCATGAGAGTAAAGCTTATTCAAAAAGCATTTGTCAGAAACATGAGATCCATTTTTTAAAATCCTGAAATGCTTTAGAAAAATGGATTAAAAGTTAGTGGCCAAAACAAAAGAAAACAAAACAAAACAAAACAAAAAACCAACAAAAACAAAACAGCACTCCATGGGAAGTGTAATTTTCTAAGGTGAAAAAACATGAATACCAAAGACAACACATTCACGAGCTGGTGGATTCTTATGCTTGCGGGGTGGGGTGGGGTGGGTGGTCCTGGTCACCAGGGAGTTCGCTTCTGCAACCGGAAGCCCTGAGGGCAGGGTCTGCAGTTTCAGGCCCTGACAAAGCTGATGACAGGGCAGTTAAAGAGAAGTGCCTCTGGCCATTTCTGGTCACTCTGTCCAGTTCCTCTTTCCCTCTTAATCATTCAGAACTGCCTTCTTTCTGTGGGAGATTTTTTTTCCCTTTGCATATATTTAGGCACATTTTCCATTTTTCAAACCTGTTTATTTTTCTTGGACCGCTGGAAGGTGGTGCCGGGAGTCAGGCCCACCCTTCACGCAGTGAACCTATATAAAGCCATAAAGTAGGTCAGCTTGCATGTCAAGTGCCGCGTTGCCTGCTCTTTCTCGATTATGGAAGTAATTGATCCAGAAGGCTCCAAATGGAGTTTTAAGGATGATTCTTTCTTTTTCAAAGATGCTGTAATTAAGTAATTTCACTGGAGTGGGAGATGGTGTGATAGGAAAGGGGAAGGGTTTGTGGGGGAGAATTTTTAAATGAGCTTCATCAAGACCTATGCACAGTTCTTGGACTAACACTAGCCGGAGAAGCAGCTCTTGCCTGCCAGGATTTTGACCATGAAACCAATGGAAGAAGAGCCAAAACCTGTTCTGAGCCACATGCGAAACAGGATGCATGATCCAGAGGATGTGGACCCCTTTTCTCCCTGTCTGCAGGGTTCCCCAAGCCCATGGAAGTCACGCTGCTTCGGGGGCTGTACCGGTGGATACACGTGGGAGACACGATGAGTTATGCAGGATTTAGAACCTTCCGTGTGGACGGGCAGTACGTCGTTTACGCATCAGGTGGCCAGCCCCCTCTGTTAGGAATCTTTGAACCGAACCTTATGTTTCTAGGATGGTACTACTGGCTGAAGTGAGACAGTGGCGCCCAGATGTATTAGATAACAAGACTATTTAGACTAATTTATTCATTGAACAGCTCTGAGTATCATCATTATTACCTTTGCTACCACCACCCCTGGGCCCAACTGTGCACAGTGCCTGATTACCTCCACTTGGTCACTGAGGACACCGGGGCACAGAGTCACGAGGGCGTTTTATCCTGTAACTCGGGCTGGTCAGGGGCGATGCAACTTTATCTCGGTCCAAAATGCCAACACAGTGCCAGGCAGGCTCCAGAGAATGAAACAAGTCCTGGCCCCCAGGGGAGCCATGTGGGTCGGGATGGAGATGCGGTCGAATGGACAGTGTCACACTGGAGAGAGAGGGCAGACAGGCATGGGGAGGGGTTCTCAGCCCCGAGCCCTGGCTGTCGGATCCCACTGCGCCCACCCGAAGGAAGAGCCCCTTTCCAGGCCCTGGGCCCTGTTATTTAGCTTGCTGAATTAAAGGGATAACGTACCCTAGGAAGGTGGGTTTAGGGTGCAATGTCAGAAAACTGCCCATGTTGTTAAGATAAATGTGTTACCGTCAGAGAAGCAATGCAAACTGTGTGTGTGTGTGTGTGTGTGTGTGTGTGTGTATATATATATATATATATATATATATATATATATTTTTTTTTTTTTTTTTTTTTTTTTTTTTTTTTTTTTTTTTTTTTTTTTTACTCTGACAAATGTTTCCCATTCCTATCCAATGAATGTTCTAGATATTTTTCTGTGAAATCCCGTGTCCATTTGTGGATTCTGCACCTCCTTGCTGCCCTTCCCAGATGTAAATGAATTGAAGGGACCAGATAGTTGGCTCTTGTGGAGCTGAACTCACTCAGCCTCTGGTGTAGGGAGGCGATTACCTCTGAGAATATGGTGGGAAGAGGATCAGTGGAAGGTAACTAGTCTTAATAAAACCCAAGCTCATTGAAAACTTCTAGTGGTCATTAATATTTGAGCATACTCTAAGTTCTGTTTTAATTCAATGATTTTTAAAGATCTCACATTTTTAAGGGTCCCCCTCCCTCATTATTGGGACGGGCAGGGTAAGCCCTATTCACGATAACCAGGAAGAGGAAAAGATAATATGTGTAAGGCATTTGCATAGACCTATTCTGTGCTTTTATGTAGTTTGTATTTTTAAAATTTTCTACCTTTTTATTCTGTTATTTTGCATGTTTTCTTGCAAAACAGAGTGGCTTTCTCCACAGTATGACTACCCTGATGGCCTTCGGTATGCAGGAGCATGGATTTGTGTAGTTACAGGAAAAGCAATTTAAATGTGTGCACCTAACTTCCTCTATTTTTGAAAAGCAGTTAATTTACTCTTTCTTATGCATTCTTTCTTTTTTGGTTGATAAGGAAAATGTTTTTCAACTCTGAGAGTGTATGTTTGTCAGGAATCCTTTCCCTCAAGGCAGCTTGAGGTACTTGTGTGCATAGAATTTATTGCCATTGACATTCTTAGCTAAATAAGGTCCTGAAAATGGCATTGACCTTGAATTCTACTGACTTCTCCTGTGACTTTAGGCCTTATTTTTTTCTACCTCAAAAACAGGTTAAACGAAGCCCACTGACAGAAATGGTTTCTAATGAAGGAACTGACATCGATATTTAAATATTAGAGATTTTTTATGTAAAATGCAGGGGACTTTTAGAATTATTTTTCCTTTTATTTAGAATTTGTGATAATTCATATAGGGGCTGGGAAGACTTCCATTCTTTTTCATAGACCATGTAAATGAAATAGGACCAACGTGCTTCATAGGGAATGTGTATGAAATACTTAAGAGCAAACTGTTTTCCGAATCCCTGAAGCTTGCTTCCTCTATGAAATTGAAAGTCATTAAGCCTGATTGTATTTTTTAAATTTCATAATTAAAGATTTCCTTTTATTTAATCCACCTTAGTGAGGCTTTACTAAGTAGTGCAGGATTTTCTAGGTATGATTTTTTCAGAAACTGTACCATCTAGATTAGATTGGGTATTTCAAACTATACCATCTAGAGTAGATACAGGTATTTCGACCATCAGATATGCAACGTCTGGAGAGACTTGAAAACGTTCACTTACGGTAGCTGAAATTTTTTGATATAAGGTAATGGCAAAGCAGGAACAGGAGTCTCCGTCTGCAGGTTAACTCTTGCGAAATGCGGCTTCTGTGTTGCTGAGCTCATCTAGACTCTGGCTATTCCCTGTGCCAATAGGTAGGAAGCCATCGCCTAGGAGCTCATTAGAATGCGGTCTCGGCTCCCACCGTAGACTTGCAGACTGAGAACCTGCACTTAACCCGTTTCCCGTTTGCCCCGGGAATACTCGCTGGCAGCACTTGCGGCTGCAGCGTTTACCCCGAGATAACTTGCGGATTACAGTTCAAAGCTTGCCCCAAAATACCTCGCTTTTATTATTTTCACATCGCTCTAGTATGTCAATAGTCTTTGGAAACAAATGACATCATTCCATTTATAGCATTCTGTTTTTAGTAGTGGTGTTTCCATTGACAAAAATATAATAATTCTCCATTGCTGAAAATGTCAAATTCTAGAAAACACAACATTCCTACACGTGGAAAAAACTATTAAATACTGATCATTATATACATTTCTGTAACATTAGGATTAGAGGCAAGTTCTGTTTAGAAATAACTCCAAGAACAGTTCTTATATTTTATTTTCCCATTGAAAACCAGTCAGATCTGCTTCAGCCTCAGAGAGCGTGTTTGTGTAAAATTAAATGAACGCGGCAGTGAGCCGCACTTTTCTTTTTGTAAATGGGGATATGGGTTAATAAGACCCCCGGGTGATTCCTGGGCAGAGACAGTTTCGGAGCCCCAGGTACAGTCACTCATTGGTGCTTTTTGTAGACCCAGAAGAAAGCCCAGCCTGGCAGCTGTTTGGGGTAAGACGCGTCCAGACTTGTTGCCCCACAAAGCATTGGGTTTGAACAGATGCACGCCTTGGACCCTAAACAAATAGACTTCTTTTCTGCAGATGTTTGAGAGGCAACCTCTGTGTTTAAGCTCACTCTGCGCTGTTTGAAAACATGTTGCAAAGAGTTCTGAACAGGGAGGAAAGCAAGCCTTACAGGGAGACCGCCGCTGACCAGCCATGGGCCGTGGAGGTGGGCTTTTGCTGAACATTAAGGAGGTATTGTTTATTAAATAGGAGGATTACAGATATTGAGGCGATGTCCAGCCCCACTTAGGGCCTATTCAAGTCTGATTCGATCAAACTCAAATGTCATCACTGCCCTGTTTCTTTCTAGCACAATTTTGAATCCCTAGGGGGAAAAAAGTGGAGAGAGAAAGACCCGGGGCTTAGCAGATTCTCTGGGCCCGCAGCCACTCTCTCCAGAAAGATCTGCATCCAACACCCAATTAGCAGAGTCAGAAGGCAAATCAGTGCTTCACTTTGCTGTGAACAACCACCAGTTCTAGAGGGCCTTGTTAAATCTGTTGAGAGGACCATGGTCCAGACACACAGCCACGAGCACTGATGTTAAGAGAGGGGACACATTTGCAGGGAATGTGATTCATTAGCAAAACACACGCACCTGAAACAGGAGCCATCATTTAACTTCTCCCTCTCACCTCCCACGTCCAGTCAGTGACCACGTCCTGTGGATTTCTCCCAGTTAAATCTCTCTCACGTACATCCCCTCCGGGCGTTCCACCCCGCTGCCCAGCAGGCCCCACTCTCTCCAGCTCTCGGGACCACTGTGGAATCTAACTCATCTGCCCCAACCCCACTTCCACTCTTTAACATGTGGCCATGCTGTAACCACATAATCATATGAACGCTAAAATAAGGTCGTTCTGAACCTTCTTTAAAAATGCCATTGTTTTTATTGGGATTGCATTCACATTTATAGATTAGTTTAGGAAGAAGCTAGATTGTTACGTTGTTGAATCTTCCAGTCCATAGACGTCTCAGGCCTTCTTCTGCACCCCGCCCCCCAGGTCAGTCTAAATTCTCTTCCTGTGCCGCTCGTCTGCTTAGAATCCCACTCTTGTTCCTCCGGCAGGTGGAGGCCTTGTCTTCTAATGCCTCCTCTAACCGGTCACTGTTTGTCTACAAGCAAGTCACTCCTTTCTACTTAGGAATTTGCTTCTACCATTCTACTGAATTCTCTCATGGTGCGAATAGTTTCTTAGTGGATTCTTTTGGGGGTTTTGCTCCTTCAGTCTGCAATGCTCATCACTCTGCCTCCCTCCCCACCCCAAATTTCTCTGCCTGAACAGCTCCTGCTGTCTTCCCAAGCTCACCTCAGTAATCACTCTCACACGGAAGACCTGTGGCCTTCCTTCCGTGCCCTTCCTTCGTTGTAGAGAGCCAGACAGAGTCAGATCATGAGGTGCCTTGGGCAGCGAGTGCCAAGTGACCAGAGCAGGGTAGGAGGGTAGAGAGCCTTCAGGCTGACTCACGTTCAGGTGATGAGCGCCAGGGGCATCGGGTGATGGACCTGGGGGCGGGAAGGAGGGAATGGACCCGACAGACACTGAGGAGATCACAGCTATATGGCTTGCCCACTGAATAGAAGCAGAGCATGAGGACAAGAAAGGGACATCTAAAGTGCTCTGAGGTCTCTTCTTAGGTAATTCCATGGTGCCATTTGCTGAGATGGAGATTCCAAAACGAGGAGCAATTTTTTTTGAGGGGGGAAGAATGCATTTGATTTGGGACATTCATTCAGCAGTCATTTGTGGAGTGCCTACAGCACACCAGGTGCTGCATCGTCCTCGGCTCTCAGCGTGACACACAGGACCAACGTGGAGCTGTTGGCCTGTTGAGCTGAGGGGCCTGCAGGACCCTGAGGGAGGAGAACTCGGGGCGCTGGGGACATGGGGCTGGAGCTGAGGAGAGAGTGCGACTGCGGCTTCAGATTGGCAATCATTTGCTCTGGGTTTGGGTGTGGGGAACCCCAGGAGAGCGTAGAAGAACCAGTCAGAAGGGAGTTCTGGAAGAAAGCAGCTTTTGAGGTGAGAGAGGAGGAACAGAGCCTGCAGATGAGACTGGAAAGGAATGGTGAGGAGAGGAGGAAAAGGAAGAGGGTGGGGACCAGGGAGCCATGTGAGAAGGCAGGTGCCAGAAGCAGGGGGTGGAACCTAGTGTTGCATCCTGGAGTCGCAGAGGCTTGCTGTGTTTGGCACCTGGGAGGTCGCTGGTACTCTTTGCCGGAGCGTTTTCGGTGGAAATGGGCACGTCGTCACAGTGGGTTGAAGAGCAGAAGCAGTAGCCCCCACTGTACACCACCTGTTCATGAAAGGGAGGGAGAAACTGAGGCCAACATCTGGAGGACAAGGCAGGAAAAGAGTCAGTCCAAAGGAAAGGGCAGAATGAAATGGGTGAGAAGGGCATGGCCGGAGACCAAGGGCCCAGGGAGGAAAGGAGGCGCCCAGAGCAGGGCGTGTGCGTGTCGTAGCCGTGGACAGGGCGGGCCGTCCTGCCCTAAGACCCGAGGAAAGGCACGAAGGAGACGGGATGTGTGGAAGGGCAGTTGAGGGCGTCCTCCGAATGGCCTTGATCTTCTTGGTGTGGTCAGAGGCCAAGTAAGGAGAGATGGTGAGGATTCAGAGTTTGGACATAGGAAGGGAACCTGTCCCTAAAGTGTGGCAGGGTTCCTGGGCCTCTCGGGTTGGAGACCAGTCATGCTCTGGCACTCTGCTCCCTGCTGTGTGGTTTTTCTCAGTGAGGCCTGTGAACGTGATGTTGGCGTGTCGATGGGGATGCTTGCCATGATTCATTCAGGGTTGGAAGATTTAGCAGAGAAAAAGCAGGACAGGGAGGCTGGGAAGCCAGGGGTGATGGCAAGAGAGAAACCTGTGATGAACCCTGGGGTGCAGGCTGGCAGAGGGAAGTCAGGAGAAGAGGGGGTCCACAGGCATGGGGAGCCTGGCCATTGAGACATTGGAGTGAGAGCCGAACTGGATTGTACTTCAGAGAGGGCAGACGTGCCAGGGTTAGGAATCCTGCAGGAGCTAGAATAGGAAATGGGACGTGAAATTGACCACCTTCCGATAGAGTGTGAAGCGTCTTTCCATCAAGGTCTGTTCAGGGCGTTATCGTGGGGGGGACTCCAGCCTTCATCTTCTCTCAGTAATACCATAAAGGGCGAATGGAATGAAGCATTCGGGGGGTGGGGGTGAGGGTGGAGGGCACTGTGATTAGAGGAACACTGAGTGCCTTCCTTGCAGGGGTGGCTCTGCCATCCACGTGTGCTATTATTTCGGCAACCTACTCTACTTCAACATTTTCTACCAGAAAAACTATTGAGAAGACGGAGACACCTCAGCACGGGCAATGTGGGAACATGACCAGACCCTGAAATGCCCTCTGTGGTGTTTGTTTCCCCTCTTGCACGGACACAGGGCTGCACACCCACTCGCAGAGGGGGCCCGCCCCCACCCTGGGGCACCTCTGGCCTGGCCAGCTCTTCTGCCATAGGATCTGCGGGGAGAGTGGACTGGGTTTGCAAAGCAGGGTACTGGTTTTCTAAGCTAGAGATCTGTGAAGGGGGTATCGGTCTAAAATTAGCCAGTGAAGAGCTGAGCTTTAATATGTGTCATTAGGTGGAGTGACAAGTCATTGAGAACGAGATTTCCCATTTTCAGAAATCTCTGCATATCAGGCACTGTGACACAAAAGGCGGCTGTGACTTTCTCAGTTGCTGCTTACGGCCAGCCCTCGGAAGCTGGTGGCCGGTGCTCCCGTGGGTGAGCTCGGGGCCAGGCCCACTCCTGCTCAGCTGTCACCTTCAGCACAGGCTTGCGAGGACAGAGGCCAGCTCTTTTGCATATTCATTAGTAACCTTCCGGGTGTCTGATGGGTGATGACTGAAGTTAATTATAGCCTGTTTCCAGTCATTGGGTGTTCCGTTAGAATGTTCTGGTGTTTCTCCTTCCCTCAGGTCTCACCTCCTCACCCCCTCTGAGCAGTCCGGGGTCGCGGCTCCCAGAGCCTGCTCCTCGGGGCTGCTCTTCATGGTGCAGAGCCTGTTGCTGTGCTGTCACTTGGGTGACATTTATAGTCACGTACCTGGTTGACGGGAACAGTGAGTCACAGTTTTCCACATTCGGTACCTTGAGTCCCTTTCCTTCTCACCAGAGGGTGATG
Organism: Lyroderma lyra; assembly: GCA_004026885.1. Lineage (NCBI taxonomy): Eukaryota > Metazoa > Chordata > Mammalia > Chiroptera > Megadermatidae > Lyroderma > Lyroderma lyra. The sequence continues at coordinate 82,556 of PVJL010004475.1, read as the reverse complement.
AGCCTGTGTACGTGCACGCACGCACTTGGGAGGGGGCGGGGGGTGGACTGTTACAGTGGAAACGAGTGGGATCTAAACGAGAGGCTGCGGCATCTCCTGCTGCCTGGCCGCTGGTGGGCAGTGGCGAGGGCCGCTCCGGGGTGGACGGATGCCTTCAGGAAGTTTCTGAGGGCTCTCCTCCTTGGGTCTGAATAATGAGTATCAAGGCACAGGTCTCAGTTTTCCAACTGAGAGATGTAATCCATTACTGGGTTCTGAAACCAGTTCAGTAGGTGTCTGGCCACAATTTAAGATGGAGTAGAATGGGATGGAGTAGACAATAGAGCACACCTCCTTTGGTAAGGAGAAGTATTGCTTGGTAAAATTTTTGGTTTCAGTTGTGTGTGTGTGTGTCAGACTGTGATGTAAAAATGCATTTACTGCTGTTGCTGTGGGTAGTGGTCCCAAAGTGCAATCACGGATCTAAGTGCACGGTAAGTCTAAGGAGCTCTTTGGAGAAGATTGAGGATTTATTCATTCTTGTATCCCCTTGCCTCTAGCCATATAGCGCACATAGTAGGTACTCAGTGGCTACTTGTGGAAGGAAAGAAGGAAAGAATGCTCTGACCTCACAGAGGTGAAGGGCTGGGGATCATACTTCATTCCTCAGCATCACCCCAGGACCTCAGCAACCATCGCTCCGCTCCTCCCTTTTGAGAACAACTTCCTGAGCGATCGGGCATGTGACTCAATGAAGGCTCCCTTAGAGATGGGGAGAGCTTCGAACCAGAAGCCGAAGATCAGCAGGCAGGGAGCCGTCAGGGGTAAAGCAGAATGTCTGAGAAAATGCCCCCACCGAGGTTTGTGTAATTACTGCTCGAGAGAACTTGCCGGGGCACAGGTACTCCTCCTATCGCTGCTGCAACAGGCTACTGCAGATTGATGGGCTACGGTTCACAAGTCCCGATGGACTGACGGGGCCAAAATCAAGATGCCGGAACCCCTAAAGGAGAATCTCTTTCCGTGCCCTTTCCAGAATCTAGGAGCGGCCACATTCCTTGGCTTCCGGGCTCATGCTTCTGTTTTCCCAGCCAGCAGCAGCCTCATGCGGCCTCCTCTCTGGTCCTTGCTTCTGATTTTCTCTTCCGCTTTGAAGGATCCTTGAGGGCCCTCTGAGATCATCCAGGGTCTGGCTTAAAGGCAGCTGATTGGCAACTTTAATTCCATCTGCAATCTTGATGCCACTTTGCCAGGTAACCTAACAGTCACAGATTGCAGGAGTTAGGACATGGACATCTGTGGGGCCATCGCTCTGCCCTTCAAAGCTTTTGTGCGTGTGGGGAGTAGAGCCGAGCGGGCGCGTGTGCCGTGAGCCTCTCGTGGATGTGATAAATGGTTTCATTCACACGGAGCTGGATCGTCCTCCCGGAGCAGGGCTGCTGTGTCAGCTGGTCTGGCTGGGTTCATCGTACAGCCAGGTTGCGCTACGCCCTTGCGTGGTGCTGGAGCAGCGCTGTTGCAGTGTTGCTGATCCACTCGGGGAAGCTGTCTGTAAATAGCAGCTGTCTTCCTGTGGCTCACCTACTCCCACCTGCCAGATTGCACGTGGGGCGCAGGGTGAAAGTATGGGTATGGGTGGTGGTAGCAGCCTTCGTCAGGCTCCGTGCAGCCCTGTTTGCATTCAGAACAGCTGCCTGGGCTGTGCCGTGGCCAAGACTCTGGTGTGGATGCCTGAGGGTTAATGACCTTGGTTTGTTGGGGATTAGAGGGCACGTTTCTACATTGTTTCTAGTGTCGGGTATGTTGGACTCTGTTAACTGTTGAGGGTGTCCAAGGTTACTTCAACTCCTTAGGAAATTTCATCGGAACCAGTGGTCACAGGAAACCAAACTACCTGACGTTTTCCCTTTAGTTTTGTAGAGAAGTGTTGCTTTAATTCTCTCCCTTAGACTCATGGAAGTGCTCAGCCAAGAACAATCTCCTGAAGTTAAGGGGCTCAGGAGTTGGCTCAGAAAAGGCCGTGGAAGGAAGCCAACGTCTCGTGCGGTTTCTTCACGTTTGTGGTGAGATCTATGGGAGGCGCAGCTCGAGGCCCCTTGTGCTGTGTTTATTTGATGTTTAAAAGAAACGGAGAACACTTCAGGCAAACCAAAGAACCTGGCCTTCCTCATCTTGGTGTCTTCAGTACTTAACAGAGTGGATGCATGACAACTGTGTAGAATGAATAATCTCATGATTCATTCCTTTATTAATAAAATACCATTTGAATGGGAGCCTGTGTGGGACAGGAGGGAATAGGGCAGAGGCCTTGCCTCACGGAGCTTCCTGTCCAGCTGGTGTACGTGCCCAGTGCTTTTTAAGGACGTTAGTCATTGCCTAGAAGGTGAGAGCCTGCAAATGGAAGAGTTCCGAAGTCAACTGAGATTTGACTTTGTCAGTACTTTTCTGAGCAATATTATTTTCTCTGTCTGGTAGCCTTCCAATAGGAGGCGGTTTCTTGGATAACGTACATCGTAATTTAAAATTTGATTTCTTGCGGGATAGAATAAAAGGTGTTAAGACTGCACGGGGGCAGACCTGCTTCGTGCTGGAAATCTAGTTAGAGCGATTTCCACATGATTTTGTGAATGGCAAAATGGCTTTCACGCCACTCAAACCACTGCCATGAGCCCACGATTTCAACCTGTGGTGATTACTAAAGGAATATAGATGGAGGTAGCAGAAACAGCCGCTTTCCCACACTTTCTGAAGTTGCCATATACCCCTGACATTTAAGCATGTGCTATTTTTTGGGGGCCGTCTTTGTGTTTTTGAATCCAGATGGTTGTTCCAAAAGGAGCGCTGTCCCTGCTGATCAAGTGGGAAGGAAAGAAAAAGCTTTAAGGCTTGAAAATGAACTGTGGAGGGCAGTTCTTGCTGTCACAGGGCTGTAGCATCTCGCCTCCCAAAACGTAGTGTATCTGTTTCCAATGAAGATTTTAAATGGCCTGTGGTCGCTTTTCTTTGAAAACAACCTTGTCATGTGCCTGAGCAGATGACGGGTTTGCATTTGGGCCTGAATTCTAGCACACTGCTGGCACGATCCCTCCATGTCTTGAGACTTATTTGGGTAATAAGAATTTATAATTGAATTAAGTTGGCCCTTATAACTAATTATTTTAATGTTATGTGGGCGCACTTTTGCAGGCTAACTACCAAATACCGCTGTGTCTTTCCTGATAATGGCAGGAGGGTGGTTGTCTTTGAATACGTATAGCTCCCTCTTGGATAATGCTTTTTGTTTGCCGAAATGCACAAATTCATAGGTGGTCACTAAAGGAAGAAAAAGGTAACAAAAGTAGTGACTGAGACAGAGCCAGGGGTGTCAGACTCTGAGAGGTGAGGTGTTGGGAACAGCGGTCTCACCTCCAGCAACTCTTTTGTCTTGGTTGCAGTGGGGCAGGTGGACCAGGTGAGCTCTGGGGTCAATTCCAGCTCTCAAGATTCTCTCACCATGGGCCTGGGTTACTTGAAAGGCAAGTTTGGCAACTGCAACAGGACAAAGTGGCCTGTGCAAACATGTGCCCAGGTGTACCCGCCCACAATCCAGAGCACTGCTGGTGGCCCTCGGTGGCCTTGAGCAGTGTCCTTTTCCAATGCAGACATTAACATGCTGTGACAGGGCATGTGCTGTGGACATGGAAGGTGCTTTGATATCTCCCAGTGGCTGGCTTGTGTCTTTCCTGGCAGAGCACTGGACTTTGGGGTAAGAAACTGGCAGTAACTAGGATAGGAGAGACCCAGTCCCTCCACACGTGCACTTTGTTCCCAGGAATTTTATCAGCAGGTGACTTCACCACGTGTGCATAAATAGCTCTGAGCCCATATGATGCCAGAGGCGATACTCGGGGGTGTGGTTTTTTACATTGCCATGACATGTGCTAAAGGAGGTTAGAAAAATCCAGCTCTGAGATGGCACTCTCCAAAAACAAAAGGAAAATAGGAGAGATCAATCGTATTATATCTAATATATCACTGATGGCCAGTAAGCTGAAAATAAGAGAAGCTAGCTTATAAAATATATGTTTATAGATTTTATGTTTATATACATACAATGGTTTTATTTTGAGTTCAGGGTCATGGAGCTGTTCTGATGTCCTGAACAGACCAAGGCTTGGGGGAGTGCAGACCCCTCTTCTTGCCCCCTTTCCAGCCAGGTGAGAACCCCTTTGGGAGTTGGGGTGCTTTGAATCAGCCCAGACAGTGGCTGGAGCAGCCCTAGCTTTCTCCTTTCTTCTGCTCTGTGAGTCCTGTGGGGACTTGAGCTGATGAAATGATTTCAACTCAGTGGTGGTCACTTTGCACTAGTTCTTGTAATGCTCCGAGGTGCCCTTACACACTGTATTTGGGTCACTGCAAACACAATTCTGGGATTCATTTAGGCCACAGGAATAGCTGCGATGGGGCTTTCTTTTACTCTCCTCTGAGTACTTTCAGAGTGGATCTTTCACCCAGTTTTACTCAGTTTATTGCTGTCAGTATGGATTGGGCTGCAGTGAATATGAGCACAAGGCAAGCTTTGCATTATGGGGAAAAGCCAGCTTTTTTTGTTTTGCTTTGTTTTGTTTAAAGGCAGCTCTTCATTTAGTGGCCATGGAGTTAATTGCCTAATGAAATTGGACCTGCTCCCTGACACAGAGCGTCCTGCATGACATGCTTTGTAATGGCCCTGTCTGGCTTGGCTATCATCTCGGGAGAGGGGACCCACTCAGGGTTTCCATTCCTGGAGCACCAGCCAAGCCTGTAGAGAATGAGCTGCCTGGATTTCCCCAGAGGCTTGTTGGTTCTGCCCTTTAGACAAAGACATAATGTGAACTGCTGGTGCCCTCCCTGAGCACCTCCGCCGTTATGCCTGCAGAAGTCTGTGTTCACGGGGCAGAGCTGCTACGTCAGGTCCTCGGGGCGTTACGGGTGCTCATCCTGCTGAATCCTCATACCGATCTTAAGAGCTTTGTAGGTGGGGAAACTGAGGCTCTGTGAAGTTATCAGGTAGTACGAGGTAGGTCTGGGGTTCGAGCACATGCGTCCTGCCCTTGGGAAGCGTGCCTCCTAATTCAGGGAGATTAGGTCAGTATGTAAATCAGGGAGACAGCAAGAGTAAGAGGGCATCATGGGAAAATGTGAGCACACATGGAGATGTGATTCGAGCCGGGGGAAGGGGTTGCTCCAGAAAGCTCTTGTACTGGGATGAACCGTGAGGGTAGGCAGGGACGTAGCCACATGTGCTCTCTTGGCTTACGTCTGTCTCTAGCATTGGGTATAAGCTCAGTTGGGCGGGGACGTGCCCACCTCCCTCCCTCCAATCCTTATTTCCTTTCTGCACTGCACCCCATGGGCCTGGCAGAGTGGCAGACAGCCTGGTACCCAGTGGGCGTGTGCTCAGTGTGTACAGTTTGAATGGAGGGTGGGGGTGGCTGTGGACATGGACGAGACCTTAGACAGAGGGAATAGTATGGGTGTGAAGGGCTAGCAGAGTCTGGATGATTTTTACTGGGGTCTCGGGCAAGGACAGAGCCCTGAGAAGTAGTCAGTGAGGAAGGACAAGGTTGACGTCACACGGTGAGAGGCCTTTGATGCTGAGCTAAGGGGTCTGTAGATGCCAGTTCTCAGGGTCCTGCCAGGTCTTAGCTGTGGTGCCTTGGATAATTTAATGTTTCTGATCCTCTATTTAGAAGAGAAAGATAATGAAGGTACGATCTCATGAGATTGTTGGGAAGATTTCATAAATAAGACCTGTCAAGTGTGTAGCTCCATGTGGACACACAGTAGTGTAAGTGCCTGGTAACAGCTATTACGCTGTTCTGACCTCACTAGGCACCACGGCCGTGTTGCAGCCACGGGGAAATGATGCGACTGGGGCTGGGCGTTTAGGTAAACTGATCTGGCAACAGGAGGATGGTTTGGAGTGGAGGCAGAGACCCCACAGGAGATGCGAAGCTGAGTTAATGTTCCTGTTGATACTGGAATGGCCCAGGCAAGAAGTCACGAGGACTTGAACTTGATGGCGGGGTAGGAAGAATGCAGTGGGATGTACAGAGATCTCATGGGGGCTGAGTGGACTTGGTGACTCACTGAAGGTGAGAGAGAAAGTTTGCATCTGACTCCCCTAGAGCAGCGGTTCTGAACCTGTGGGTCGCGACCTCTTTGGGGGTCGAACGACCCTTTCACAGGAGTCGCCTAAGACCATCGGAAAACACATATCGGATATTTACATGACGATTCCTAACAGGAGCAACATTACAGTTATGAAGTAGCAACGACAATAATGTTATAGGGTCACCACGGCCTGAGGAGCTGTGTTAAAGGGTCGGGGTGTTAGGAAGGCTGCCCTAGGGGAATAATGGTCCTATTCACAGAAGAGGGGAGCCAAGCAGGTTTGCTTTGGAAAGAGGATTTCACTTTGGGTCCTGTTGCTTCCATGGTGCCGCTGGGATTTCCAGATGTGGAATTTGCAGACATCGAAGTTCCAGGGAGTCAGGAATGCCATCCTGGAACTCTGGAGGAGGTCGGACATGAGTCTACAGCAAAATCCTCTGCACTGAACCGTCTGCAGGGGATACAGGATGAGGGGTGGTGGGCTGAGGGCAGGCCCAGGCTCAAGAAGGGGCTGGCATGGCTGGAGGTGGGGACTGGAGAGCAGAGGAGACCTTCACCTGCCAGGTGAGGTTGGTAATGAGACATGGCAACCTCTGAGATGGGACAGGAGGCAGTGGTCATGCATGTGACATGGTGACAACGACTGACCCTGCTTGCATGGCCCTGACCTGTGGCCACTGGTCTTCCCAAGGTAGCCCAGGTGTGGCCTGAGAGAGGGCTGGTGACCCTGGCGGGCTGCGGCAGGTATCCAGCCAGTGCTCCCACCGGAGGGCCATTGCTTCCCCGGCACATGAAACCTTACACTGCACAGCACACTGTCATATTCTGATGGCGCCCACAGAGACAAAGCAGGAACACCAAATCAGGTCAGTGGATGTGTCCTTCCATAAGGAGGCCATTCCCCCTCCAGAGGGCACCCAGATTCTCTTTCTAGTGACATCGTGGAGGCAGTGTGGGCTGAGCTACAGTCATGAGTGTCTCGGACAGGCCTGCACTCTGTTCTTTCCCCAGCCTTAAGCGGGTTTGTGCCGTGAGGTTGAGGTTCTTCTTTTTAGAGGGAAGTGATGAGTCCTCTTCCCAGAAAAGTTCCCGATGTGCTTGTAATAGCATTGGGTCCCTTCAGTGGGTTCCCAGGTCCCCCAAAGACCCCGGTTTAAGAAGCCTTCCTTTAAAAGCTCAGCCTCAGCATTTCCTTGTTACTAATAAAATGACCTTCTACTTCAGGGTTGAATGCATTCAAATACGTATTATCGAAGGCTGCTAGCTCTTCTGTGTAACTGGATTGTTGATTGCTATGGGATAATCCAGTCGTATATTTAAACTGGGAAAAACAGTCCTGTGAAGGCTGCGGTTCATTCTTCCCCATATGAAATTAGGGGATCGTGTAGGTCAGATTTTTTTAATAAGGCAAAGCGCAGGTTGGTTAAATTTACAGACTTAATGTTCCTGTGGGATGGTGGAGTAAACAATACATCCAGGTCTACTTTCTCTTTATCTTATAAATTGCTCGGTTTTTTAAAAAGGGATTAACTAGGCTAGTTGGAAGTTTTGTGTACTGAACTATCCTGTAATTTTTAAAAGTTATTTAAAATTTTCAATTTTTAAGTCACTTTATTTTTTAATTACAGTTAACTTACAATATTATACTAGTTTCAAGTGTGTAGCACCGTGATTAGACACTGATACAACTTATGAAGGATCACTCTGGTCAGTCTAGTGCCCATCTGACTCCATACATAGCTATTTCAGTGTTATTGATTCTATTTCCTGTGCTGTACTTTACATCCTGTGACTAGTTTTTGTAGCTAGCAATTTGTCCATCTTAATCCCTTCCCCCTTTCACCCATTCTTTCTCCCCCACCTCCCCCATCTGGGAACCATTAAAATGTTCTCTGTATCTATGAATTTCTTTCTGTTTTGTTTGTTTATTTTGCTTTTTTAGATTCCACATGTAAGTGAAATCATGTGGTATTTGTCTTTCTCTGTCTGACTTATTTCACTTAGTGTAATAATACCCTCTAGGTCCATCCATGTATCATGTAATATTTTTATTAAAGTAAAATATATGTAACGTAAGTATACAGTTCAGTGACATTAAGGATCTCAGTTGGTTTTAATTAATTCTGTTGTGAAAATTTTCTAAATCTTCAAAAAGAAGCGAAAAAGTGGAAAAGAGTGTAAGAAAGTACTCAGAAAACTATACTTCCTGAACTGGATGTTGAGTGTCACAACCTTGGGCTTTTTTGGGCAAGAAGCAAGCAAGCATTTAAGATAAGAATGCTTTATGGAAAGTTCTCATAGATTCTAGAAATAGGATTATTTTTTTGTATGAAGTGATTATTTTTATTTTGCTGGAAGGGTAAGGAGATCTGTAAATTAGCCAAATAGGAGAACTGTAGAGATTGCAAAGATTAAAATCTGGGCTTTGAGTTGTAAATCAGCGAGACTCTTGAAAATAAATGTCAGGTGTAGACAGAGTTTTCATCAGCTGAAGTTCACAAATTATCTTCACAGTTATCTACAGTGCAGCACAATGCTAAAATCCCGTGTGAATTTGCAAATGCAAGAATCACCATAGTAACATCTATATTAAACTTTACATTTTAACATTGTTAGTAAAAGACACTTGAGCCTTTATAAAAAGACTCAGGGAATAAAAAGAATTTTTTTCCTTCTATTGGACCACAGGATATTCCTCCCATATCCCAGGCTTTGTTTTTGAAATCCAAGAGTCTGGATGTCATATTAGAAGCAGCCAAAACATTAGTGTTGGTGTCAGGAAGTTACAAAACTATTTCCAATAGCAGTTAGAGCCAAAACTATGGAGTTTATGGATGTATTTGGCTATGGAGGAAAGTAGGAAAAGCTCTGGACAAATATATTTTATACGTGATAAATTCAGCGTATTGTCCAGACCGCAGCGAGTTCCAAGAGCCCAATTCATCTAGAATTGAGCATTCATGCTGACTTAGCTGCTTCACCCCTTAAAGAACCACATCGCCAACAAAGAGTCTTTATTGGAGTGAATGCGAGGTCACTGAGTGACTCTTTCTTTAACACCCTGTTACTTAGGGTTGGCACAGTTCCTCGGCCAAAGAAACTTTGTCATTTTCCCCATTTACATTTCTTAATTCTGCTAAATATATCCTTTCTTCATTCTCAAAACATTTTAGGGCCCGTAAGAAAATAGCAACTGCAATGGCTATTACTGGAAATTACTTAGAAGAATTTGTAGAACATCTGAGAAACCCTGTAAAGATTGGAGAAGGAAGGATCCCAAGGTATATCTCCTGCTGAAAGGAAAAGGCCCTAAGATGTGCCCAGGGTCCTGAGATAGAACCGATGGGACTGACTCCAGGAGGAACAGGAGGTGCCAACCTAATGGAGCATCTCCATAGGAGAGTCATGCAGTTTCACACCAAGGAAATTTCCAGTGGAAGGAACAGGGAAATTGAAAGCAGAATCCCTGCCTAGCCCACCCGGGGAGCCATATTGGAAGACACGGTATTTGTACATAACAATAAAAATAAGGAAACCTACACTCTATGGAATCAAACAGAGCCATGTGGGACGGGGAGAAGCATCACTTGACTTGGAATTTATTAGATGCTTTTAGTTTTCAGAAAGGCAAGATGAGTAGCAGCTAGGAGCATGGGCTCCACGGCCAGGTTGCCTGGGTTCCAGTCCTGGCTGTACCACTTACTGGCTATGTAACCGCAGGTGAACTACTTAACCTCTCTGTGCCTCAGTTTCCTTAAATTTAAAATGGAGATAACGATAAGACATACCTAGGAAGGATGTTGAGGAGTTAAATTAGGTAATAAATATAAAGTGCCTGGGTCATAATATATGGTATATAAATGTTGGCTATAATTAAAATTAATTTGTAACCTTAGGGTGTTTATCAAAATCTCCCGACTACCTACCCGAGAGCCTTATTGCTAGGAATATGTTTAGCTTGCTGACTTCAGGGTCCCGGGGAACATCTGCAAAGCTGGGTTCCAGGCAGCTTGAGGGGCCCTAAGAGACTACCTGTCACTCTGAAGGTTTTGAAATTTCAACAGGAATATTATGAAGTGTTCACTCCCCCAAACACTGCATTTGCCTAATACAAGTTAATTTCATTTTTTAAGGAATGTTTTGTCATACCTCAGATTTGCATAGAGGAAGAGCAGTCCTCATAGGCAGGCTGTATCAGAATCAGGGGACGACAGTCCCCTCCTTGATCTCTCCATAATGTCTTCCCAGTCCCTGTCCACAAGAGGTGTGATGTGGTCTGTGAGTAGTAAGAGTGTGCGTTCTAGAATTACGCAGATTACTGGCCGTGTGACTCAGGGCAGGTGACCTAACTTCTATACGCCTTAGCTGCCTTAGCTGGGAAATAGGGCTGCTAATGAATTTACTTCGAAAATTGTAAAAAAGATAAAGCTTATAGAAGATGTTACCCTGGGGGAAGGGAACAGAGTGTCTGGGACATGGGACCCCTCTGTCCTGTTTTTACAATTTGTCGTGAGTCTATTTATTGAGTATGGATGTATTCTACTAAATATTTTATGTGTCTTCTCATGTCATGCTCAGATCACCCCTGTGAGGTAGGTCCAAGGTTATCCCCATTCGACAAATGGGGAATCTGAGTCAAAGAAACAGTGAGCCCCTGTCCAAAGGTCACCCCAAATAAGTAGCTGCAGTCATGCATTGACCCCCTGCTCTGTGTGCCTCCCCTGTGAGCTCCTCCGATGATGACAGCACCTCTGAGGCTCTGGGTGCCTCTTTACTTGGACCCTCATGCAGGGGAAGAGTCTTTGCACATGTCCTGAACTTGAATGTGCACTAACAGTTAGCATTGTTTAATCTACTTTCAATAAACTGGATAAAGTAAAGGCAGGCATGTTGATAACATTCACATCTCATGTCTAATTTGGTGGGTTTGTTAATATCTAGAAAGATGGGAACCAAGTCCAAAGTGGACTCGAGATCTGTGTATTAGAACCTGCCCGCCGACACAGCAGTGCCCTGACGGCGACTAGCTCAGGCACAACTCCTGCATGGAGAAGACGGCCGTGGCTGTAGGTCAGTGCTCGGCCAGAGCCGGGCGTCTGTCTGAGTGCCGAAGGAAGATTGGGGGGTTTCCTTGAACCGGATGCAGTTCTGGCCTGGCCAGGTCGGGGCAGCACCTTCCCTCCGGCCACTTCTCAGACCCCTCTCAGAACGCTGTGTTCAGCTTCGTTATGACGTTCGTGGGGAAGAGCTGTAAGAGTGCCCGAGGCTGCTGTCGTAGCCACCGCCACTGGGAGCGACCAGACCCGGCGGTGACCCGGGGGCCTGCTCTTCCTCCCCGTGGGTGAGGATTCCTTCTTTTCCAGTTAGTGGCTTGAGCTTTTCTTTAAAGAGCACCTTGCTCTTGGTAACGCTGCCTCTTGAGTCCCCGTCAGGGTGAAGTCTGTGCCCCCAGAGAGGCTCCGAGTTTCTCACGGCTGTTGATTGGTCTGTTGGGTCTGGGGGGGGGCACGTGGGTTGGCCTAAAGAGCCATCTCTGATAGACCCTGCGGTGGTCACGGCTGTGGTTTTTCTCGCGCCACCCCGGGTCTGGCCTCTTTGCTCCCACCATCCTGGCTCCCTAGCTGTTCCCCCCTCGCCTGGCCACCCTCCTGTGTGGCCTGGGCCCTTGCTATCCCCTTTGCTAGGGACGTGGCTTCTCCCCTCTCATTCTCCAGGTGTTGAGTCTAATGTCACCTTCTGTTGTGTCCCCCCACCTCCATGGCCACGCTCTTGAAAGCAGAACTCTGTCCACACTCATATCCCCCTTCCTTGCTCTATTCTTCATCTTTATTCCTATTGATACCTGATATAATACAGTTTTACTTTTTTATCTCGCTTATCACCTATTTCTTTCCATTGAAATGTAGGATTTTTGAGGGCAGAATTCTGAAGTCTGTGTTATTCTCTACTGAATCTCAGTGTTGAGAATGGGGCCTCGTGACAGACGGTGCTCGAGATGCTTGTTGAATGAAATGGATGATAAATTATAATGCTCGTGTTCTGAATCAGTGCAAGTCCCCTCCAGGGCATTTCATGAATGACGAGTGGCATGCACCCATTTCTGTGTCCTGTGGAACCTGGCACAATACCTGGCACACAGAATGTCCTCAGCAAACGTCTGGTACCCTAACCCCACAAGCAGGATAGACAGTCTCCTGCGTCAGAACTGGAACTGTTCACAGGAAGAGAGGTGGCCGTGTGACTTACGACAGTCTTTTCTGGTTCTGGGGTCTTCGGCCATTTCATTGCTAACCCAGAACAGACCTAACAGTTCCCCAGGCGTCTGTTTCTGCACCTGCTGGTGTGTGTCCATAATCGTTTTGTGTCTACAAGTAAGTCACCTGTGGACGTTAAAGAGAGGGGCCTAGCACAGTTTTGGGGATCATGGCAGAGCCAAGAAATAGACGTCATATTGTGTTTGGAAGAATTGCTTGTGGCTCGGATCTTTCTAAGGCTTTGCAAATCCTGCATTCTGTCCCAGCAGGTCTCTGATATTTGAGAAGAGGGCTCTTCAGCTGGGAGTTGTTTGCAGGCAGACACCAAATCCTTTTTTCTTATTTCCAAATTTCTGTTAATTTGGTTATTTGTTCTCCGAGGCTGTAGCCCCCTCATCTGTGACTGCTTCTGCAAGTGTTAGATTGGCAGATGTGTTGCGTGGGAGTAAGGAAAGAAAATTCCCATGTTAATTTCTTTCTGACAAGCACAGTGCAAATCTAGACATCGCCTCTTGTATAAAAAAAGTGCAGGATCAAAGGCAAAAGGGAAAAAAGCCTCCATTCTTTAGTGTGTGCGCGTTATTTCCATACGGAAAAGATCCCCTGTCACATCAACCCGACTTCCAAACACACATGCACTCCATTTCCTTCCTCCTCACGTGGAGGATTTAATTAGGAAGGTCCCACATTGCTTAGCTGCAGTGGTTTATTTGTTCATGGAGAACATTGGGGAAGTCACATTGCTAAGTGAAAAATAACATGAAATAGCTCTACTTGATGGCTAGGGGTACAGAACTAATAACTATCGACTAATAGTCAATAATACACATTGAACTCTTCCTCAGTGCCAGGATCAATGCCTGATGCTTTACGGGCATCTCTCATTTATTCCTCATGACAAACCGGTGAGGTCTATGCTCTTCCAGACGCAGAAAGTGAGGTGTGAAGAGGTCTTGCTCAAGGTCATGCAGCCACTGAGCTGCAGAGCCACATAGTTAAAGCTGGCGGTCTGACTCAGAGGCTCTGTTCTTACTGTACCGCCGCCTCCCTGGGAAATACAGTGACACTTAGTGACGTGAAAAGGTGTTCTGAATTTAGGGCCTCTCCTCCCTGGCCTGCTCTAGCTCTCTGCCCACCTCAGTGCACATGGTAATAGTATCACTTATTTGCAAAAACTGGAAATAACCTTTGACTGCAGTGAAATTGTATAGCTTGCAGCAACAGGAGAGTCTAGCAGAGTTCCTGCCATGCAGGTGGTGCCCAGGAAGTGCTTATGAAAGAAGTTTTGCGCGCACCTAGTATGATAGTGATGAATACCCTAGGTCAAACTACAAGGGCAGCATAGATATTGAGTTCTACTTAGCCCACACTGGCCTGCACCATCCAGCAGTGTACCTGCTTAAAGAATATTTTGGTTCCAACTGGCTAATAATAAATTCTATCAATTATTAACTATCATTAGTCCCCACAACCCTCCAGTTTTCTTCTATATGGTTGAAAACATCTCAGGCATGTTGAGTGTCACTGTTGGTCACCTGAGCCCTTTCAGTGAGCCACAGCAGGGCCACATCTGTGCATGGAAGTTGAAGCTCCAACCCAACTAGGGCGGTGTGTTCGTCAGCATTGTACTGTAACACACGGTTCCAGAGGTGCCCTGGCTTCCCCAGCGACTGTTTATTTCTTGCTCATGGAGCACAGGGCTGCTCTTGAGGCTGCATGGCCCTGCCTGGCTTTCCTCATCCCAGGAGCAGTGTACATCTGGACATGCTCTTCTGGTGGCAGAAGGCAAGAAGCAAGACACCATTGAATTTAAAGCTTCTCCTCTGATGTGGCAGGTGTCACACATGTTCACGTTCTCTTGGCAAAAGCAAGTCCCATGGCTGGTCTGGACAGTGGGGCCAGAGGTGTTTTCTGCCCACCAGGATGCACTACAGGTCATGTGACAAAGGGGGATGTGCAGTCCCCTTGGGGATGGGGATGGTGGGAGGTGTGAGTGTGACCCTGGAGGAGCTGCAGTCTGCCCCTTCTCTTGGCCCGGGGAAGTGGGAGGTTGGCACTGCCATGACCAGTGTGCTTTGGGTGTTTGATATTGGTTTGGAAATATGCTCAGTACAGCTAAGTGTGGAATTGCTTGCTCTTACCGCCAGTATCTAAACTCTCTTTAGATATATTTCCGGAACCATGGGAAAGAGCAAGTGGTTGATTCTCCAGTGTCTTCTGTGAGAAGCTGTGAGAATGGTCTTGACTAGAGAAGCATGACCATGACTTTCAGAATGCTTGGGGCCCCCGAGTTTACATAAGTGTGCTCTCCCACCAGACCGAGGCATCACATGGCCCTGATCTAAGGAGAGCCAGAGTCCAGGTTGGGGAGGCGTCAGTGGGGTCGACAGGACTCTCCGTGGGCACTTCCCTGGAAGGAGATAAGAGGCTACAGAGCAGAACCCATAGCTGTGACTTCAGATCTCTGTGTCACAGAGCACTGGAGTTACTCAGGGCAACTTGTGGCCACAGGAGTAAAGAGAGAGGGGTGGGGAGTGAAGTCAGCTGGAAATCGCAGCTCTGGTGCATGCATCTGGTATGCGGATGACCATTTCCTTGGGAATAAGGCTGTATAACTCACCTTCCTATTTAACCTCAGATAAATTTTTCAGAGATATCTGGAGACAACTTCTTATTTTTAAAAATGTAAACAGCATTATTTATTCATTTATTCAATAGGCATTACAGTCCCAGTGTTCAAAATTCGAAAGGGACAAAAGAATATTCAGTGGAAAAATCTCCTTCTGACCTTGTCTCCCAATTCCCTTCACTTCCACTCGTGGGGCCATTATTCATTTCTTGGGCATTCTGAATCTTCCCACAGGTGTTACATTTGAACCTGTTGGTTCCTTGGTACAAATGTTTTGTCACTCAATATACTATAGGAAGAGTATTTCGTGTTAATATAAATGTCTTCGCTCTCAAGTTAAATAATGCAGGACGACAAGGTTTATAAAAACGGGTGATACGGGCCCCAGACTGAGTAGTGTGCAGTTTGGCATTAAGTCATGACGCCGGTCTCGCATCCTCGCCAGGCCTCAGTTTTCTTAACTGTAAACTGTTACAGCAATGCTTACGCTCCGGAATAGCCGAAGCCGTGCTCTGTGGGAGGCGCACACAGTATCCCCGAGAAAGCGTCCCGGGTGCTGCGCTCATTGGGGAGGTGGGAGCTAGGCCGCTACTGGAGAATGAGTTTGGTGCGAGAAAGAGGAGTGGATTCGTAATGGAACCCAGGAGGCTCTCTGGCCAGGCTTTCAGAACCCCTGGCCGTCTCTAAGCCCCTTTCTCCCGGTGTGCCTGTTTGTCCATGGCAAAGTAAATATTATTTCCATTAACTAAAGAGAAAAATGATTGCAGTCCCTCAGTTCCCTGGCGTTTTGCCTAGGGCTCTCTTATCCTGCAGGAGGAAGCATTGCCTGGAGGCGGCAGAACAATGTACTTTTGTTGCCCCGAGCCTGAAGCCCCCACCCCCACCCCCGCCCCCGCCCTGGCAGTGCTCCTGGTGGGTTTGGATTTTCCTTTTTTTAAAACCACCATTCTAAGACTTTTAGAAGAAAGAATTATTCAGAACTTGGTCAAAGACCATCCTTGGGTGAAAGGCGGCAGTCCTTTTCGGTTACTAGTTGGAAGCCAACTTAGGTGATTGTCCACAGGTCACCTGAGTTAAGTTCCACTGCCAGTACAAAGAGTCAGGCAGGAAGATCAGTGTAACGACCAAGGCAAAGTCCCAAAGGCAACAAGTGGCCGGAAATCGGGTTCAACGTGGAGGGAACGAGGACCCCATTGGGAAGAGTCCCTGTGGAAGCCAGAGTTTCGGCAGCAACTCTAAGCAGGTCGACAGAAGTGGGTCCTGGGGAGGAACCGGGGGACACTCCCAGTGACTTTTAATAAAGAGCTTCAGCACTGCCCCACCCCTCACAGTTTATATGATTTATATTTATGTAAAAACATCGAAAACAATAGCTCTGGTGATGAATTCATGCTCAAAGGGTTCAGAGGACTCCAGGAGTGAGTTTCGCCTCTGTCTTCGCCCAGCTTCTCGCAGCATTTTCGATTAGACAAGGGCGATCATAGTTTATTAAAAATAAGCAAAAGCAAGTTGGGCTAGAAATAGATGAAACCTCGGTTCATTTGTCTTGCCCCTGTCTTCTTCTTGTTATATTTCCATTTCATGCGGTTGTCTGGCCAAAAGAGTTTCTATTTTTAAAGCAACAGAGGATGCTTCTGGGCTTGGGCTGGCGAGGCCAGCACTGGTGTGGCCGGGATGCAGCACCTCGTTTGCACCCAGCCTCTTGTCACAGTGAGTCACGAGTCTCCTCTGCCATCTTGGGGTGGAGAAAGAGCCACTGCAGTGCAGGGCACCACACACACGTAATGGAGAGAAGTTCTTTGAAGCCGAGTGTCCTGTAGAAATGACCTGGGAAATCTATCACAGTAGGGGCTGGTCTGACAGTGAGACATCCCTATTCCACTTGTTTATACCAGGCCTTTAAATGTTGCTGTTTTTAATAAACCTATGCTTAGATGCAAGAGAAACAGAGGCAAGGTGGTTTTAGTTTGGAAAAAGCCAGAGAGAGAGAGGGAGAAGTGGCGTGGGGGTGGCGAGTTAGGGAGTAGAACTAAATGCTTCCAAATGCCTGGAGGTTAATATTATGAAACCAAGACATCAAACTGAATATCCTTCTCCCAGCAGTCTCTGGGGCCAGGCCCTTTTCCCCAGCTCAGACTCCATGCACAGAGTTGACCCAAAAGAGTGAGTCAGGTGGTGGCATGGAGCACATGAGGGCCATTGCTCAGGTGTTAGCAGTGACCCTTCATTTACATTTGATCACGCTTCTCTGTGTACAGCCTTATCCCCAAAAGAATCCTCAGTGGCCGTACTTCCCCTTTGCTTCCACGTCTGTATTTGGAGATCTTTATTATGTTAGGGACGCTTGGCGTCTGTCTCAGTCCTTACCGGGGTCTAGGGCTTCCGGCATCTAGCCAGCACCTCCAGGAACTCGTCTCTCATGACTCGGAATGATGCACTGTATATTTATGTATATGTATATATGTGTATACACACACACACACACACACGCACGCATGCACACAGATATATATATTCACAAATAAGTAGTGTCTGTTTTATCTGCTGACGGTCTGATTGTGCATTTAGTCTCCAATGTGGGCAACAGAGGTTCTGGACTTCCAGGGCCCTTGCTTGGGACCTGCTGTTGCTGAGTGGACGTCCCCACAGGATGAGGGGTGCAAGGAGCCAAGTGGATGCATGTCTTGCTCCCTGTGGGCCTCGCTCTGTGCCCCTGGGACCTGAAATTCCTTGTCCAGAAGACCTTGAACCTGCTTACGGTGGCCGTGCAGGCTCTTCCACATGCTGCCTCTCATTCTCGGACTGTGCGGGGGTGGGGCAGGTGACTGTTAGGGAGGGTGGGTGGCATGAGCGGCACTTGGATGTGCAGGCTGGGCGGTCCCCACATGAGGGACAGGGGATGGAGCGATGGTGGGAGGAAGGGTAGGTTGGGGGCTAGGGACCCGGTGAGGAAAGTCTGGGAACCCTCGTTTAGAACCTGACCTCCCAGGTCCTTATGTAGACATTTGTCAAAGAGGTTAGACCCATTTGACTCAAGTCTCTTACCTTGATTTATAGCATGTCCATATTTAGGTAGATACAGGGTGAGTGGGCCTCTTCTGTTCTTTTATCCTACACCAGAAATGCTGGGCTTTTCTCCCCAGGGAAACTAAGCTTTTGTCAGCAGTATTTAAAAAATGTTTTGTTTGATTTTTTTGTAAAAGTGGTGCTGAGATCTGACTTCAAGAAACTGAAAGATAGGATATCTGTATTTGGGATGATTGCAGAGTAAAACTCGGTTCCACCATGACACTTAGCCCTTTACCAATGAATAATTTTCCTATCTAGAGTGTGCGTGGTAGGGGTATAAATAAGTTGAATAAAGCACCCTCAGAAATAATTATTAAAAATCCTTTTGGTCAATGTTTACTTTATTTCAACAAATACTGTATGTTTAAATTTATATTGCATTCACCTCTACCCACATATATGGAACTACCCCGTTTTTACCTCCTATTATCATCTCCTGTTGTTGAGTACCCCAAAATGATCGTCCTCATTTTATAAAAGAGAAAATTTAGGCTCAGAGAAGTTTAGTGACAGGCTCAAGGTCGCACAGCGGTGAGGCAGAGCGGAAACCACCTGAGTTTGAGTGCAGGCCTCTTTGCACTTACCTTGCACCTCCCAGGCTCCCAGGCTCACGATCTTATTGTCAACAACCACAACCATTTCTTAGTCAGGGAAGGATAAATTTCCCATGGGGTGAAGTTAGATTCCTCAAGAAATAGGAAGCTTCAACTCATGGAAGATTTTGGTTCTTCAGTTACATTCAAGAGTTTCCCACCAAACATCCATTTACCTGAATTTAGATTTAAAAAAGAATAGAAAGAGTAGACATTGCATATCACATGAATATAACTCCATTTCCTTTTCAGCCCCCTTAAAAAACAAGATTTCTTGAGGTATAGTTTACATAAAATAAAATTGGCCCATTCTAAGTGAACATTGGGGTGAGTTTGACAAATAAGTTCAGTCATGAAAACATCTCAACAGCTATCATCAAGAACTTTCTGTCCTTCCGTGCCCCTGGGGAGTCGATCCCCCCCAGCCCCCCAGGCTTTGGCAGCCACAGGTCTGCTGCCATCGTTGTTTTGCCTTTTCTAGAATTTCATTTAAATGGAATCAGACTCTAGGCAGTCTTTTGTACGTGGCTTCTTTAACTTAGTCGAGCCCACTTTTAATTGTTTTTACTTTGATTCTTTTAGGCCTGGGGCACATGAACTGGGCTTTCCTCTCCAAGTGGAATCAGATGAAGCTGTAATCCCTTCTGATTTATGTATTATTGGTGGGAACATTCGCTCAGAAAGCTGGCCACCTCAGGCAAACCACTCCTTTGAAATTTTTCCTTGATGGGCTTTTGACATCAGACAGATTTATGGTTTGAATTGCAGCCTTTCCACCTTCTAACCACCTGCTCTTGAGCAGGTGTAATTTCTCTGGGCCCTGCTGTTCTCACCTCTGAAGTGGGTATGATAAACCTCACAGGATTGTTTGGAGGACTAAATGGGATTTTTCCATGTGAAGAATTTAGCAGTGTCTGGCATACCATAAGAATTAAGATGCATGAGGATTATGTAGACACAACTGTTAATGTCTGCTTTCTGTCTAATCAGAGGCCTGTGCTAGGGACTAGCCAGGTGAGATTGTAGAAGTTACCCATTTATGGTATTTCTCAAGCCAAACTGATTTGCAGATATTTCCATAACAGATCATGAGCCTTACCTGTTGGTGCTTTTGAGAGACACGGTAACAACTTCAGTAAATATTTATAAATGTTAGCAAATAACTGAATTTGCAGAGGAATAGATTTGAGTCCGTGAAGTGCACTGAGCTAAAGCACTAAAGAAAGAAGCAAATCACCACATTGTTTCAAGAACTTCTGGGGCATTCACTATTCTCCCTTCACTTCTGGGTGGAATACATATCGATATTTTTTGCAAACTGAAGGGTCTGGAACTAACTAGCCCTTGAATGGATCAACCTTATTACTTCAAGGGAGAAATAAAAAAAATCAAACCAGCTTCTACGAAAGTCACATATTTACTGCAAGTCTGTTTATGCCTTTTGACGACTGGGTTTCAGCAACCCCTGCTCACATCTGTAAACTGGTCCCAGGTCAGCTACTTCCTGTGTGCAGATAGCAACCAAGTAGGAGTTTGTTCTGTCCATAAATACTCCCCAGGGAGAGTCTCAACTCAAGTCTCATGAAGGCACACATCCATAATCAGCATTGTATTTTGCTCAGATTTTGACTTCTTACAATATTATGGATCTCTGTGTGCAAAATCATGTTAGTCTTTTCACTTCATCATTATTGTCAACCGTGGGAGAGATTTTGATGTAAAAAAAATCTGGTTTTGTGTTTGTGTCTGTTGGTGTCTGATTGTGTCCTTCTCTGTTGGTGGGGTCTGACCTCCTGGCCGGGTGGAATGTTGAGGTGGATGAACTAGAACCCCTGCGCTATCCTTATGATTTCCAAAGAAACCAATTAACCTTTGCTGTGATCTTGACCTTCATCAGAGCTTACAGATGCTAATCCTTGGTGTATCTTCTCGTGATAAATTTAGCACAAATCAATATCAGAAATAGTAATAACAATTTTTGAGGTATTTGGAGAAGTGGCGAAGGGAAGAAGGGAGACATTGTTCATTTTCCAGGTCACGTGTTGTCACCAGGGACAGAGAAAGGTGAAATCTATACCTGCCCCTTGACAATAAAAGCTGAGTCATTCTATGAGTTGGCCTGTGAGCTCCAGAAGGGCAGTGTCCCTAGTTCCTGGGACAGTGCCTGGCACATAGTAGACCCTTTTTTTCAATCAGCATTGATTTACTATGTATTCATTCAATAAATATTTGCTACTAAATAAATATATGGAGTGATGAAATAATAGATTAATCTACTGCTAGACGACAATAAAAAGCATGATTTAAGAGAGCATTCGGTTCAGATAAACCAAACTCAATCGTTTAGAGTAGAAGCATTTCATAGAAATTGAAAACCAAAAAGGCCCCATACTCAAGATTGTTTTCTGGAAGCCTTGTTTCTTGGGAATCAGTTGTTTGTTGAAGATGGCATCTGCTTTTGAGGGGAAGCTAGAAAGCAGGACAAGAGAACAGAAAATGCCAGCTGAGGTCCGCAGGGATGAATGGAGTCCCCGGCACTGTGGGGTGCAGCAGAGGACACTGATGGTCCTGGGGTCCTGTGAGCTCTGGTGAGGGGTCCAGGAGGCCGAGACGTCCCTGGTGATGCTGACCTGACTCAGGGCAGTCTTGGTCCCAGGCCAGCACGTGCTGAGGCCGAGGTCGTGATGCCCCGCTACCTGTGTATGTAGGTTGTGTATGTTCTGTTATGAAAATTGCCTAACCCAGTTATGGATTTTTAAAACAATATTCAGAGCCTAATGCTAATTTTAAAATACAGTAGCCCCATGTTATGCTCAACTCTATAATGTCAGCCTTTGCTTTTGGTAGAGCTTAGGATACCTTAATTTTCTGTACTGTCAAGGAAATCGGTAGTTAGATTTTTATAACCTAAATTAGAGAGGTGTTCGACGAGTTTTCATAAAGATCACTTAAAACGTGGCAAGTGTTCTTTTTAATGAAGAAACTGGTCCTCTAGTGGGGAAGAATAAACACAGTATTCTCGTTCCCCCCCACCGCCACCCCACTGCCTGCTATGTTTAGTGTTTTAGGTGATGGAAATCTCCTGTCCTGCAAAGCTTCTGTCAGGAGGTGGATTTATTTAGGGTAACAGTAGATGTTATTGATCTTGGTACCTCCAGGTTCTGAGGGCATTTTCTTCAGGTGGGCATTCTAGAGGGACCTCTGCTTTTCTTTAGATTCACAGAAGATGTTCTGTCTGTGTATTTGTTGACCTTTTATTTTTAAGCTCTGTGAAATCTAGCGACAGGGTACCTATACACAGAAACCTTGACAATGCCAAATTCACTCTTCTCTGATCTTACCGAACAGAGCCTTAACTTCTCAGCAACTGCTGACTTCTGTTCTCTCATGCCCCTCCAAGAAACTTGAACCATCGAAGGGCTTAAAGTCTAAGGCACGTTTTCACACACATGAGAGCTCCACATTTTATTATTGTCTTCTGGACTAAAAAGCATCCTGTAATAATTGGACCCCTGGGTTTAGACTGACTAGCAATCCTTGACTTCAGTTTCACTCATTCAGTGGGAATTTATGGAACATCCTTGACTGCAGCTTCATTCACGCGGTAGGTACTTACTGAGCATCTGCTGTGTCCCTGACAGCGTTAGGTGCTGGAGGTGCAGCCTCTTTTCTTCAAAGGCCAGATGGGGGTTCACCTGATCTTCTGTTAAGACTTCATTCATCCTATGGTCATTGTTTTTATTGTGGGGGGGCATAGATGACCCCACATATATACTTACTTGTGGTGGCCAATGTATTATTTTCAGTTTTGGCTCTGAAAAATATCCCTGCTTATTAGTTGGCAGCTGTTTTTACGAATCTTATACTTATCTCAAAGGCTTTAAGTATGTGGTATATAATGTAGGTTGAGGTTTGTCTGTGAGGAATAGAACAAAAATCATTTGCTTAGACAAAAAAAAAATTGTTTATTTCTCTCTCGCAGTCTATAATTGTTGTGGTAGTGCTACTCCTCAAAGTCCTCCAACCCACAGATGGCTTTTGGTGGCGAACTATAGCTGGCTTACATTCCCGAGATTACCTCATAGTCCACAATGGCTGCTCCAGCTCCAGCCATCACCAACCACTGCAAAGGTCAATGGGCAGAAAATTAGAGTCAAAAGATATGCATTTGCCATTTTTAAGCATTGTCTACTTATTTTCCCACCATGACCTTAATTTTTGCTACTTGAACACACTTTTCTTCTAATATCAGAGAGTAATTCTCTGTCATTTTTCTAAACACTTTATAGAAATGGGTCATGTTTTTTTAATTCTAGAAGATTCCTAGCTGTGGCTTGTGTTTATCCATAAAATAAAGAAGAAAAATGCAGCAGAATATTACTAATTTTTAAAATGCTTCTAATGCATCTTTAAACACGAACAGAATTAAAAGCAGACAGAGATAAGCGTTCCCATTTTTCTCCCATTAAAAGTCTGAAATTTTTGACAGTTTTCTGCATATTAACGACATTTATTTGATGGCACCTACATTCCAAGTTGGCATCTCCTTTTGTGATTGTTCTATTTGATGCTGACGTTGTGTTTAAACGGTCCCTGGGCTGCTTCTCACTCTTGGATCAGCCCTCTCCATGTCTCAGAGTGTACTTTCTTTTACTAATACATCTTAACTTTTCTATATTTTCACTAACTGTCTTGAGTGAATTCTTTCCTTTGAGAGACAAAAACAAAAACTAAACAAACAAACAAAAATAAACGGTCCCTAGCCACAATCTAAGCATAATACTGATTTCAGTCAGACCAGAGAGCATCCTTCTGTGACTGCCTTTGACAGCCCTGGGACGATGCTGCCAGTTACTGTGGTTGGTAACAGGCCTCAGTGTAGGTGTCACCCATTTTAACAATTTATTTATCGCAGGTTGAACAGCGTGGCCCATGCCGTTTCCCTAGCTGCACGCCTGTGACCTAATGATTCCTGACAGGTGCTACTGGGTCCCTTTGAAAGGCAGCAAAAGGCCTGTAGACGGGGACTGAGCAAAGCTCTCCAAGTTCTGGAAGCATTTCCGGGAATCGGCAGGATACAGGAGGACCGCAGGGTTTCTGATGGCCGCCTGACGCAGGCAGCCTCGATCTGACTGGAGGTGCACTGTCTTCGTGGGCTGCAGGGCTCAGTCATGACCTTGCCTTAGGGTAGGAGGACTCAGGCACCCAAGAGACAAAAGCAAGGAAGAGAGCATGTGGGCCTTGAAGGGTCACCTCGGCACGGAGGGTTCATGCTGGATGTTCCTTTTCATCGCCGCCCTTCCTCACCCCTCTCCGCCCCTGAATGAAGCATGCGAACCCGTGTGAAATCCCCGCTAGGCTTTCTGCAGAGCGTGTTTTCTCTCGGGGCTTTTTCTGAAGCCTGGAGGCCCTGACGATGCTGGGCTTTTCATTTGTTTTTGTTTTGTTTTGCGGCTCCTAGAGTTACAGTGACATTGGCGGGGTTCTACTGGATGGGGGGCGCGGGTGGGGGGCTGGCTCCAGCTTCCTGACTTGCCCACTGGTCTTTTCTGCCAGCCCCAGGCCCTGTAGGGACCATTGTCATTTCCTTCATGAGGAACAGAATGTAACCTTTCTTGCAGTCAGCTGGGGATACAAGTGGCTCTTGTTAAAGAGAAAAAGGCTGTGGAGCTGGCCTTTTCCCCCAGATAAAGCGGTTAGTTTAGACAGGGAGTGGGAGGAGTGTGCCGGCCCATTGTGCGTGTGAGCCGCGCTCCGGGCACTAACCTCAGCGTCAAGTGACCTCCTCGGACAGCGGCCGGGTACCAGTCCACGCCCCCTGCATCTGACTCCTGTGGGCATCAGACACAGAGCAGAGGAAGTGGGGGCTTTGCTTTCTTCTGGCGATGGCCCGGCATCCTTGGAGTTCACTGCTGTTTGCAGATTGCTTTTCTGAAAAACACATCCTCTCCCGTTTGAGGAGGCACCCACCGCCCGGGGCGGGGCCGGGTGGGGGGCGCTTTTCCTGGTTTCCGCTTCCCCTGGGAAACCCCTGGGCTCTGGGCCTGGATTGTGACCAGAGGTGCTTGCTTGGGGCTTGAAGCGAGGCAGTGCCCACGGCGTGTGTGTCCTGTCAACCTGCTGAGTTTGTCATCACTCTCCAGGGCCCACAAATACTCTCTGGTGCTTTTTCAGTTGATTTGCTTTCATGGAAATGCCAGCGTTGCAGTGTGGTGCAGGCGGCCCTCTCCTTGCTGTCCTCTGGTTGGAGGACCATGGGTGTATGTGTGTGTGGGGGGGTGTGTGGGGGGGGTGTTGGGGGGGTGCAGGGGCTGAGTATCGAGGCTCGGACGCACGAGCACCAGTGGGCAACTCGGTTCGTGCAGAGCCGGAAGATGGCAGCTGCCCAGCGCCGCGCCCAGCGGGTTCAGGGCCTACCGTGCCCTCCGGCACTGAGAGCGCTTTGGAAACTCTCAGAACGGAGGCAAAGCCTTGCCACCCCTCCCCTCGGCAGTTAGGCTTCTGCGGAGCACAGTGTGGGTGGAGAAAGGAATCGCTCCGCGTCAGCCTACTCTTTTAATCACTTTCATTTTTAAGTGTGGACATTTGCCAGCGAAGGGGGCGGTGTGAGGAGAGGTTTGCTATTGTTTGGAGCCTGCGTTTAGCCATTGTGCTCCTGCCCACCTCTATGTTAGATTTGCGAGGTGACGTCATCGTTGGTCATTTCTTACCTGGACTGGGGAAAAGCCTGCGTTGTCAGCGATACTTTGTGGCCCCGGATCAGGAGCCGCAGGGACGTCACTGGTTGGGCCACAACAGTCCTGGAGCCAGTCCTGGAGCTCAGGGGCAGGTGGTCGGTACCGTGACATCTGTTTTGCGGGCGGGGTTGGCCAAGGGTGTTCCGGAATGATGTTCTCGGTAACCGAATGCGAGATGGCCAACTCGCTCTAAGAAGTCTGGGGAACTCTCCGTAATGTTTTAAAATGGACGATGAATCTCACACTCTCCTTCTCCCTTTTCGCCTTTGTCAGCAAGTGAGAACACGCGGGAAGTAAGCAGAGATTGCACAATAGTCACTGGAATCTTTACCAGCCATTTAGGGGCTCTATCCCGGCTTTTTCCACAAGCCTGAAGTTGTAGAACCGATCTTGCCGTCAACTGCTAGTCGGTGACATTCACGTCAAATGTTATGCCTGGAAGAGACGTGCCCTTGGCACTGGGATCTCTCTGGGGTCTGACTTGTGGCTTCTGCATGGAGTTTGCACTGCTGGTGTTGGTTCTGGGGGGTCTCATCCAGGGGCCTCTGCCTGGCCCCTCCTGTTCTCTCCTAACCAAACACACCATTGAGAGGGGGTCCCCCAGGATGGACCGCCATGCTGAGCTCTTACGGTTGTGGGCCTGGGTTGTCTGTGTCCTGGTGACAAAACACACCAAAGACATCAACTCATCAAACACTCGTGATCACATCTGCTTAGGAAGATGAATAAACATCTGGTGGTGTCTCTCCATTCCTTGCTCTGCCCCCTTGGGGCTGCTTCTCTCTCTTCTGCTGTCAGTGTATACAGAAGTCTGGTTATTGACATTTATTCGTGTTTAAGCCAAGCGGAGTGCTTTGGGCGGGGGGCGGGCGGAAGGAGGGAGGATGACTTAGGGTAATTTTCTGTGCTTGCTAACAAGTCTCTTTTCCTCTTCATAGTTCCCATGGTGATTTTTTCTCATTCCGTGTAGCATTGATCTCGTGAGTTTTAATTAGAGTCTAATCGTCCCCAGGAGCAGAAGGTGTCGGGCGTCCTTAGTATCTTCTTTTATTTAATGTTTGTTGGTGGTTGGACAGCAGGAAATGGTAGGAGATCTGTTCTGTCGGTCTATTGCATTGCCTAATGCCCTGACAGGACTATGAGGGTGTCATGAAGGAAAAATGTTAATAGTAAATGATTTTGCTTTTCTTCCTCTCCTAAAGATGTCAATTCAAAATTCCTTTGGGCTTACCTAGTAAAATTCTGGTTTTTTAGAATTCACAAAAGGAGATGGACCACAGAGGTCTCAGTCGGTGCGTGTTAGCCTGGAGAAGGCTGGAGAATCCGGCATTGCCTATAACCAATAAATGGGGTACCCTATGTACACGTGTATACTAGTGCACTTTCTCAAGTGCAGGTAGTTCCTGTGTGACTAATCAAACATAAACTCAGTTAAAAGCATTGCTGAATTCGTGATAGCTTTCTATAATGATGTATTTCCTCAATAATCAAAAGATATCAAGTATTACTACTACTACCCTATGGGGACACTCATAATCTTTTTAATATTAGAAAACATATCCTGTCTTTGAGAGGGTTAGGAACCACCATTCTGAACTATTTATCAGAGTAGTGTTGATCCAGATGTCAACTTAGAGATGCGTCAAGTAAAGGTAATTCTCCAAAGGGGTCCATGAAAGAACTTTCTGGAAAATAAATTATTGGCGTTCATTGTAATGGACAAAATGCGCCTCATAGCTCCTGCTCTTTCTCAATGACACCATTCCAAATTGTGGTTCGATGGTGGCACCGTGTAAGCAGGGGAACTTGGCCTCTCCCTGGCTTCTCTCTGCAGCCCCGTCCTTTAAGACTTCCCCGTGTTAGGAGGGAGCCAGATTCTTTGTTTCTGTGGTGGTGGTCGCAAGTTTGGAAACTGTCAGAGGGACGATGTGAGTTACAGAAGAACCAGACACCTTCCAGTCATCCGTTGTGTGGCTGTGAAGCTTGACCAAGCTCTGCTGTGTCTAAGGTGTCACTCACTAGGGAACAGTGCCCGTCAGCTGCTGTTGCAGTTTGGGGGAGCTTGGAGCAGAGGCTGCTGGAGAGAGCCGCAGGATTGGAATCTCCAGACGTGGACTAAGCCTGGAGAACCTGGAGGGGGAGACGGCCGGTGTGTCCTTAAACACGGTGCAGGGGTAGCTGAGAGGGGGACAGGAAATGGGTGGGGCCGCCACTTCATTCCTCTGAGTTCACCCACCATCATGGGGCTGTGATGCCTTTAAAAAGACATCTTCCTACATCTGCTTCTGCACAGATCACTGTTCATCCAACACAGCAATTCTTCAATTCCTACGACCAGGAGTTTTGAGGAAGCTTGCTGCTTGAGGAATAAATAATAAACTCTCTTGAGTTGGAAAGGAATCATTTCGATATCGTCTAATCCAATTTCCCACCCCGTGCAGGAACCCCTCTATAGAGCAGCCTCCTAGAAGACTGGAATGTGTATTATTACTATTACTATTACTATTACTATTACTATTACTATTACTATTACTATTATTATTATTATTTTATGTGTGTAGTTCCCTGGCTGGGAATCGAACCCAGGCCATAGCACTGACAGCGCCGAAGCCAAGCCACTACACCGCCAGGGAGCTCTGGAATGTGTATTATTTTAATCAAGAGTTCCAGCCCTTACTTCACACTCAGTTCACACGGAGACAGAACAGAACATGACAAAAATTGGGCCTGTCTGGAAACAGAATCCATTTGCTTCCCAAGAACAAACAAGGGAGGAGGGAGTTTGCGAGGTGCGCGGCACACGTGCACACCCGGGCACGGCACTGTCCACGCGCCTTCTGCTCCGTTACGCTGCTGCCCGTTAGCGGAGCCTGGTGGCAGCACGGGGTCGGCAGATGACTCCGGGCTCCAGCTTTCCCTGTTCGGACAATGACGAAAACGTGCGTGGGCTCGAGCAGTCGCCCCTTCCTGCCCGCTAGCCAGAGGGATTGCCTTAGCGAGAAGCAAGGGGAGGGCTGGGTGAACAGCACATGGAGTTCCTAGTAGGAAATCTCGTGTCATTGCTTTTGTACATCTGTTTTGGGAACCTGAAGTCCCACACACGTTCCAGGGGACGTTCCCGGGTGGCCACTGCCATCAACACTATCTCATTGCGTCTGGTGAAACTGAAGCAGGTGTCTCACCTGAAATGGTCCGGGGAGCAAGGGGTCCCTCTGGGGAGAGATGCCTTAAAAGACAGCCCACTTATGGGCGGAATCTCCTGTCCCTCCATGAATACATTCGATGTGGCTTTCTCTTCCTCCTTGTTGAATAATCCTTGCTACTAATAATAGCTTTAAAAGGGACTCAGGATACAGCTGGAGCAGGACATCGGAACCAGGCAGATGGCTGTGGGTTTTGGAACTTCGTTTTCCTGAACTGTGTGCGGTTTACCATCCCAAGCCCACGTCATTCCCAGCAGCCAAGGCATTTGGATCAGTAGAAAGCGTGCTCCCTGATCGAGCCTCCGAGTTCTACTTCCTTCTCTAGCAGCAGCTGTATTTTGCATTAGGGCCTTTGCATTAGAAGCCCCTCACCTCCACCCTTCTGGAGGTTCTCTGTAGTGTTTGGGACTGTGTGTACCCCAGGTCTAAGGGTAGGGCAGGCATATGAGCACAGCTGGACACCTCCCTGCGGTGGTGGTGGTGGTGGGGCAAGCAGATACGTGGCCAGTCACCTGGTGAGACTCTCTTCTGCCCCTAAAGGGGACACCAGGAAGTGCAGTGCTAGCACAGGCCAGCGACCCTCTGTGTACATTGCCATGGTCACCCTTTGTCACTGTCAGAAGGCTCGCATCAGAGCCCCCAGCCTTTGCCCACTGCAGATTCGCTCTGGATCTTGGGGGCCCCATACTGTAAGAGTCTGCCACTAATTTCGATAATTTACATGCTTTAGAAAACAAATGCAAAAAAGCCCTGTTGGGTCAGATCCTGGTCCAGCACACCAAGGGTGTCTTCGTGGATGAGTATCCCGGCAGCCTCACTCCCTTGGTACGACTCCCACGGTCATTGCAACACTGTTCACAGTAGCTGGGATGTGGAAGCAACTGTAAGTGTCCATTAATGGCTGAGTGCATTTTTTAACTGTGGTATGTACATGCACTGAAACATTATTCAGCCTTAAAAAGGAAGGAAAGCCTGCCATGTGCAATAACACGGATGAACCTGGAGGACTTTATGTTAAATATGCCAGACACAGCAGGGCAAATACTGTACGATACCACCTGTAAGAGGAGTCTAAAACAGTCAGATGCATAGAAGCAGAGTAGAAGGGTGGTTGCCCTGTGATGGGGCAGCGGGGTGGGGGGGTGGTGGTGGTGGTGGTGGGAGAGCTGGGGAGTTGCTTTGCCGTCAGTATAAAGTCATGCAGAGTGATAACTTTCTAGAAACCTGCTGTACCACAGAGCTCCTGTAATCAGCCATATTATATTGTACACTTAAAATTTTTGTAAGAGAACAGTGTTCTTATCATAATTAAGAAAGAGTTAGAGCAAAACTCAAAACAAAATTTAAAAAGAAAGAAAGAAAGATACAATTCACTGCAGATCCACGACTTTACGTCTTTTCTGAGCTTCGTTTCCGCCCCTTCGGTCTGCAGTGCGATTGGTCTCCTGGTTTCCTGCCACCACGGAGAGTGGCTTACGTGTGCCTCCTTCACTTCTAAGGGGCTCCTCAGCTCTGTGATTTCAGAGTTGGGGGGCATGTCTGGTTCACTTTTCTCTGCTTTCCCCAACCTGTTTCCTAGTGGGGTTCATGTAGGTTTCCACGCGTGTACAGCTGTGGTTCCTTTGAGCATGTCCACAGCAAAATTTCCTCAGCCCCATAAAGCTGTTTGTGTTCTGACTTGGAGGACAGACTTTGTTTTTCTTTCCCTTTGTTGTTGTCACGCTGTCCTCTACCACATCAGAGGGGAAATGGCCGTGCAGTCTTGTTCTCAGAGTTTTACTGACAGGGTGCAGATTCCCAGGACTTTGTTTCTTTTTTTTTTTTAAATAAACATCTGGCTCTTTTTGGTGAGAGACGTTTCCTGTTCTCTGGCTTCTAAAGGCGTCATCCAGAACCTGTTGGGAGGATTAGGAACACCTTGCTTTGCTGTGCACTGTACGTCTGTCTCCACAGCAGCAAGTGTGGTGTTTACGGCCTGCCTGTCGGTGTCTGCTCTTTAACACTGCCCCTGACCACGCTGGACAAGACGAGGTGCCGAGCTTGGAGTGCCTGGCCTGGTGTCCTTGTCCCTGCCCGGCTGTGGTGGGTCTCATCCCTCCTTCATGCAGGTTTAAGCTGGGGCCACCCTCTGTGAGGTGCCAGATGTGAGCTGTCCTCTGCAGATGTGGGTGGCACTGGTTTCCTTGTGTAGCTGTGACCCTTCCACGATCATTTGGAAGAAAACGGTCCTATTTCATTCCTAAGGACATTTCCTCAAAGCCTGTAACGGTACGTGATGAAGAGCAGGGTCTTTTCCAAAGCGATTCCGTGTCCGCTGAGTTCCAGTAGGTGGGGGCACATTCTGTGACAAAAGAGTTATTTTATTAGTCGTTAGAGGGGCAGACTCGGATGGTGCATGTGAGGTGGCTGCCCACTGGACCCTCGGTGGGAAATGTTTGGAAAGGGGGGGGCCTGAGAAATGAGAAAATAGAAAACGTCACAGCTTGCTGTTTCTCTTGTCTCTTCGGGGTTTGGAATACGGCGGCAGTCAGGGTGCTGACCTTTGAAAACTGTTTCTCACGCCCATGGCCTTGCTCTTATACATTTGTGCATCGACAGCGACGTTTTACTGAACTCCTCCCCCAACGCCTCACGAGGAAGCAGGCACTGATCCTCGTGGGAGAATCACCGCCAAAGAAAGTAAGCCAGTACGTCCACCCAGCATCCCACTCAAAGAAGGTCCTTCCCGGTGGCGATGGCCACTTTGGACATGCTCTTAGACGTAACCTAAGTGCCAGGACGAGCAGATGTTGCTGGAGCTTTGTCCCACTTCCCAGGTCCCCCAGCTTAACATTACTGATAAAAATTGTAGTAAGCGAATACTTTTAAAATCACTAATAGAAATTCAGTGCGTGCCTAAAATTGTCAGTACAGCCACTAATACATGGTGAAAATCCTCTACAACCTGGAAGTTCTAAAGTTTCTAGAGGTTGATTAGAATAGTTCCCTGCTCTGGAGAAGAAGGCTGCAAGCTGGAATGTTCACTTTGTGAGAATATTTTAATACATGTACATGTGGAAATTTGTTCTCAATTATATGTGCTGAATAATTCCTTTCTCCATCGAAATAATTCATTTCTTTACCTTTTCCTCCTCCTGTATGACATGTAGTTCCTTCAGATCAGGATTTAAATTGTTCTTCTGATGAGATATTCCACTTAGTTCTACATAGGTGTATCCAATAAATAGTACTGACTGACTTAATGATTACTTCTACTCTTCAAATTACATTTGCAATTTATGAAGTAGATTTTAGGGTGAATGTAGGTGAAACTATCATTCGTCCAAAGTCACTATTTTTTCCTCTTACTGTAAATGAAGATTTATGAAAAATAATCACGTTCCCTTTTATTTTCCCATTTGAACGATCTATTCTTGTTAATAAGCCACCCCAAAACTTAGTGGCTTAAAACAAACTGTCAAAATCCATCTCATGGTCCTCTGCATTGCCTCGGTTTGGCTGGGCGGTTTGGGGTCGAGCTGTTTCAGGCAGCTTGAGTGTGATGCTGACTGAGCTGGAAGCCCACGGCTTCTTCACGCAGGAGAGCAACTCCTGTGTGACTCTGACGGGGACAGTGGAGGCTGGCCAGGTGTCTGTCCCTCTGCACGCGGTTTGCTCTAGCTTCCTTGTGGCTTGGTGGTCTTGGGTGGTCAGACTCCAAGAAACCCAGGCTGAAGCTGCAAGACTTCTTGTGAGCTAGCCTTGGAAATCCCAGAACTGTCCTCCCTCACACTGTCATGGTCAAGCAAGTCACAAGGCTGTCCCAGATTAAGGGGAGGGCAATTAAGTTTTCTCTCTCCATGGCAGGCCCAGCAAAGAATTTGTAGCCCTCTTTAACCTACCACATGACATAGTAAAAGGTAGCATTTTCTATCTTGTTTTGTTTTTATTTTTTACACTTTAAGGGTTCCTTATTGAGTTGAACCGATTAACAGACTTAATTTTTGTTTGGGGCAAGTACAGACATGTTCAGCTCTCCCACTGGTGCCATTAAATTTTAGATGATGGCAGTTTTGGATCATACCTAACATCATAAGCTGAGTTGACTACATTTAGTTGCTCTCTTTGAAACTAGTATCAGTATATCAGTTTTGGGGTCCTGACTCTTGTTCGTGAGAGCCTGTCCGAGACTTGTGTCCTTGAGAACAGATCTCCTGAAGGGGAGGATCTAATCACAATGAATGCAGTAAAAATGGCCACACCCCTTAAAATCATAGTCACCCCCTTAACAACACATTTTCCCCAGGAACTCCGAACACTGTGAAGTGAAATCAAATGGGCTAGTTAGAGCCCTTCTTTCCGGGAGGGACTGCTTTGTACCATGGTATCCAGAGAGCATCATTCTAGTTAGCAAGAGAGTGTAAGAAAAGCAGATATTTCCCAAGGTTGATCTTTCCTGAGGGGCCCTGTATAATGTCCTAAGATATTCTGTCCCTAAGGTCAGGTACACCCCTGTACATCGGTATTTCTCCAAAAGTCTGAGCTTGGGCATTCAAACTTGTTCTACCCTGCTCTGGTCCCCAGCCACCTGAGTGCAACCCCTCCTCTCTTAGAACTGGGGAGGGTCCTCTGCAGCCTCTGGGCTGGCAGCTCCCATCTACCTGTGCGAACATGTCTGCCAGCAGCGCGGGTTCCCGTGGCAACTCAGGGCCTCAGTTTGCCATGCTCTTGGGACAGCTCAGTGCCTTCTCTGCAATGCCATCTGCTCCACGGTAGCACCATTTGCACAGAAAGAAAGGGCCTGTGCCTCGAGGGCCTGTCACCACTGTGTCCCAGGCTGGGACTGCCTGGCACACAGTAGGCCTTCAGGCAGTCTTTGTTGGCTGAGCAGTAAAAGGCAGAAGTCACATCTGTGTTTGTTAAAAATACTGTATTAGTTACCAAATCCGAATAGGGAAATTTCAACAAAAACCGACAGCACTGAGCCTGAGGGGCAGCCATGTGACGTGGGAGAGCGTGGTGGCCACACTGTTTGGATTTGTCGGCTTCCTAGGTGGCCCAGTGCCCCCAGCCCATCGCTGTACACCAGGCTCTTCCCTTCTGAGTTTGCAAATCCCAGAAGGCATATTCCATAAGGCATGTCATCTGTGGTTTGGAAATCTCCTTGGGGCGTTTTCATTTATTTTCAGAGCTCTCACCATATTCTTGGACCTGAAATTTTTAAAAAGTAACGGCCTAAGTGAGATGCAATTTACATACCATTGAGAGTCACCCACATAAGGCATACCATTCAGTGGCTTTCAGTCATTCAGAGTTGTGCAGCCATCACCATACCCAATTTGAGGACATTTTCCTGATCCTCCACAGAAGCCCGTCCCCATCAGCGGTCACTCCCCCCGCCCACTCACCCCAGTCCTGGGGGACCACTCATGGACTTCCTGTTTCTATAGGTTTGCCTATTCTGGACATTTTGTAAATGGAATCCTACAACATGTGACCATTGGTGTCTGGCTTCTCTTGTATAGTGTAATGTTTAGAGATTCATCTGTGTGTCGGTATTTCATTCCTTTCTGTGGCCAGATGATACTCCATTGTGCAGATATACCGAGTGCTTGTTCATCCACTCATCAGCTGATGGACATTTGGGTTATTTGCACTCTTGGGCTGTTAGGAATAATGCCTAGAAGATCATTAATCCTATTACATAACTGTGTCCTGCAGTACATAGCACTTTAGGGATGAGGGGGAAACATCACATCAGGAAAGCATTCCAATTGCCGCTGTAAGAAGGACAAACGTGACCTGGAACTCTGGGTTGCAGAGCGAAGGCAGCGCCCGAGAACGAACCCAGGGGCAGGAGTGGGTAGGGAAAGAGGAGCGACCGCCAGGAGCGGGACGCGCGGGAGGATGCTCGGAGCGAGCCTGCGGCCTGCGGCTGGTGGCCGTCCCTCCGAGCGGAGGCAGCGGGAGCCTGGACTCCAGTGGCGCGAAGGCAGACGCCGGCTGCGGGCGCTGAGGGGGCAGAGCGCACACACCCTCGGAGGACCCCTCTGCCATGCACGGCGCTGCCGGTGGGAAGGGCTTGTACGTGCAGCGTGGGCCGTCTGAGGGCATCGCGCTCCCGGCCTGCTGAGGCGAGGGCACCTCCCGGTGAGAAAGAGGGCTTTTCTCAAGGATTGCAAGCCACCTGGCATCTAGAGAGCTACCACGGCCAATGCTGCAACCCCCTCCCCAGACGGTTATCCTGATGGCAAGAAGCCCCCCTTCACGGTGTCGCCCCCACAAGACAAATCATGTTTTCAGAATGATCGTCTTGGTTTAGGACGAAGCAGATGGAAGGAGGCCTTGTGCTTTTGTGACATCATGTTGTTAAAGTCGTGGGAAGATTTTGCAGACTTTCCTGTTTTATGTCTGGGAGAATACATGTTTTATAAAAACAATCGATAACTCGACTGAGGACCAACTACGTGCTGAGCACGTGCTTCCCCCTTTAATGAGCCCGACATCCTATGAAGTAGATGTTTTCTGTCCCCATGTAGTGAATGAGACACTTGAGGCTCAGACTCGTCAGAAAGCTCAGGGTCACTCATCAGTGAGTGGCAGAGCTTGTGTCTCGGTGTTGGACAAAGGCTCCAAACCCCACGTCTTTGTTCCCCTCAGCTTTCCAGGAGGTGACAGTTCTGAAAGGAAAGAGGTCTTAATGTGAGAGACAGAACCACATCTTTCGGGGACAGGAGGCCAACGGCAAAGCTGTTCAGCAAGTAAGTCTTGCCCTAGGGTGCGGACCCTGTGGCCGGGGTCAGCAGGCAGCTGCCATGTGCCCAGCACATAAAACCCTGCATCCTGCCTCCAGTACCACCCGCCCAAGCACTGCCTTCCCCTATGCGGCCCCGATGAGCCTGTACCTGTAAAGGTGTGAACGACCATCCACGGGCCTTCACCCAAATGAACGTCCGTCAGGCAGTGTTTCTGGGCAGGGCTGCCCTAAGTACCCCTCACTTCACCTAATGAAGGAGGCTAGCTCTTGTAGGAGAGGCATATGTGACAGTCATTTTCAAAGTTGAAAGACATCATCACAGGCAGCATAGGCTAGGTTACACCGTGTTAACAGGCAGCTCCAAAATGTTAATGACTTAAAACAACTGAAGTTTATTTCTTGCTCAAGCTACATGACCGCTGATATCAGCTGGGGAGTCTGCTCTAAGCTCCTCACTCTAGGACGCTGGTGATGGAGCTATAATTACCTCAAATGTTGATGGCCATATGGCAGAGAGAGAGGGAGAAAGAGAGTTCTGGAGCATTTCCCCCAGCAACACATTGCTGCCACTCACAACTTATTGGCCAGAACCGTTCACATGGCTCTCCGCAATCACAGGGGCCAAGTGCACCGTGGCCCCAGGTGCCCAGAAGTGGGAGAGAGCTGGTAATGCTTGGCAAACAGCTCTGATGTCTACCACAGGCATCTGCAGTGTCCCTCCCTCCCTCCCTCTCCTGCCCTCTCTCTCACTGTGAATCACAACAGGGATGGGCCTCAGGGAGACCCAGACCCCCACCTGGGGAGCTGTTTGAGCACGTCACCTCTATAAAATGGAGACTCCTGTTACTGTGAAGTGTGTTGTTGTGAGAATTAACTGTGCCTGGCACATAATAGGTGCTCAGTAAATAACTTGTGAGGCACGATCTTATGAAAAGTTATGGTTTCTCAACAGCCAAAGGGAAAAAAAGTCAATATTCCATTGACTTTCAGTTCTGTTTTCCTTGGATATGCCAATGTCTGGGATCCTATCCTCAGGGCAGAAAATCAGTACATTTCAAAATGCTATTATAGATACACTTGAAAAAATATGAGGAACCAAGATTAAATGTCCAACCTTAGGAGAATGATTAAGTAAATAATGACACATTGACTTTGAGATATTATATAGCCATAAAATAACAGGGAAGATTATATAACAACATGCAAATTGCCCAGTTTATTGATGAAAAACCTGTTACAAAGTTGTAGGTATTCATTGGCCACAAGTATGTCTAAGGAAGTACAGATGAAAAAGACTAGAAATAAAAATACCAAAAAATGACTGTTGTATTAGTTGCAGAATTATGAATATTCCTCAATGTTACTTAACACAGCTTTAAAAACAATTATTTTACAGGTAGAAAAACTTCAGAAAAATATCCTAAATGCATTCATTTTTTTATGCACTGAAAAACTATTAAGAAATTTTAAAGTTACATAAATACCACCACTGAGATAGATAAAAATACGACATAGATTATCTCCGGTTTTTGAAAGAAATTGGGTCAGAGATCAAATGAAATGTGTATTAAAAGCAAAATGAATAGCACATCGTGTGCACACACACACATTATGATGACTTCCATACACAAGGAGGGCTATAAAGTTTTGCCACCTGCCCAACTCTGGAGTGGGGAGCTCTTCAGATCAGGGAATGGTCAGCCTGGAGAGCTGCATCAGCAGCTTTGGTAGTTTTTGGGGGGAGGTCACCATGTCATTCTCCCCCAGAGACACAAAGGCCTTGTGTGTGGGAAATGGGTGTCTTTCATTTCTGTAATTGTGGGGTCTGTTGTAGCTCCTGACACGGAGTAGCTCCACGGCCTTCAGAATCTCCCGGGGCCAAACTGCAAGCTCAGATTCTCGTCCTTACTCCAGGATCGGAGGTCTGGGGTGGGATCCGGGAATGTGCTGTGTGCTCTCCCGAGGGCTGCTGACTTGGCGTGTGAGGACAGGGCTCGGATGTGTTTGTAAGAGCACACTAACAAGGCGCAGGAGATATTCTGCTTTACACACTGTCTGCCTATCCATATTGCTTGTCTATTCCTGGTGATTGCTGTGTCTGCTGGGCTCCTGGCCGCCAAGGCTCCTGCTCCTGTGGAGGTCCCCCAACCCCCCTATACACACCTGCTTCTCCCCCGGGGCTCCCCGAGGAACCCTGCTTTCCATTGCACGCTGGTCTCCTCAGGGCATTGCCAGCACATGTGCAGATGTGGGTTTGTGCTGGTTAATGCCATCTCATGTGAGAAAGAAGGGATTATCACAGGAGGGAGCAATCTAACATTCGGGGCTTGAAATAGCTGGGAAAACAGTGTGTTGTGCAGAAAACTGAACTGTGTTGCTGAGCACAGTCGTCATGAAGCACTGGGGAGAGAGGACAGTCTCGGAACTGGAGGGAACGAAACAGAAGTCGCATTGTTTCAGCCTTTGAAAATGCCCCGTCCCCACCACCTGTCGATGGCCAGATCTCGAAGGTGCTCAGGGACCTCTGTGTCTGTTCCCTCAGCTGCAAACTGGGTGTAATAGTGGTACCTCCCTCTCGGATCAAAGAAAAGGCGGCAGATAAAGGCCTCAGCACATGCTGTTGTTTTCCTGACTGGGGAACGCACAGAGCCTTCCTGCAGGTGGGGACAGTCCCACAGAAGAGCGCTTCCATCTCTGCCCCCAGCGACGGGGCCGCAGGTCAGGGCAGCTCCTGTCCACAGCCGGGCGGGGGGACTTGAGCAGCCGGTTTGTCACGTGCTGCAGCGGGAGCCCGGTGACAGGTGGTGGCTGGCAGTGTGGCCGCAGGACAGAGGATGCGCCCCGACCTGTGGAAGTTCATACCGGCCTGGAGACCGCTGTACCTTCAGCTGGGCATGTAGAGCGCCGCCTGGGGTCGTGAAGGGCCCTTCACAGAGAGATGCAAGTTTACCGAGATGGAGGCACGTGTCGTCGCCAAGACGAAGAACTGCGATTCCTGCTTTGACCTCACACTGTGCTGCTTGAGCCAGCAAGTGAGTGGAGTGGGGCCTTGATTCTGGGAGTAGAAAACACAATTTTAATGCCACAATCCACAGTTACTATGTGAATTAAAAAAAAAAAAAAAAAAAGAGTCTAGAGCCGATTTTCTCCTTTTGTCGTGCCCACTTCTGTACAAGGCGATTGGAAACGCGTGTTCTCATGTTTGGGGTCTGACGAACTCGTTCAAGAGTGGTGAAGGGTCTAATTGGAGTCGCACTTGCGTGGTCCTTACAGGTGGATGCCAAGGGCAGCTTTGCTCTTAGGTGCGTACAACACAAGGGGCAGGCTTATACCTGACAACACGGATTGGCAGTGCAGTGCTGGACGGAGCATGTCACACTGTGTGTCGCTTTTCTGAATGGAATTAATGCTTTGTAGGCACTGGGCTTTGAAAAGCAAAGATAATAAGATGATGGGTGCTTTTGAAAATCTAAGGCCCATTTTAAGAGTTGCATTCACGTTTTAAAAAATTTCTTCTTCATTAACTTATTCATTCCTCATAACAACTCTCTTAAAATAATGAAACATACAGAGATGTTATTTATAAGACCAGAACCATACAAGGCTCTCAAATCCTAAGCCACCCATTTCTACTTAAATCTCTCTTCAAGCTTTCATCTATATTTTGTACCATATAAAGCCACATGTTCCTTCTGACTGGGAAGAGACATTGCTTTGCCTTCATTGTATTTTATAACCCTGTATTCCAATAGCATTGTTTATGCTCAGCGAATGCTGTCATCATGCACATGAAATTCAGAAATTCAGGAGCCATTTTTGCATCACACGTTCCTTTTATTCTGTACCAACTGGGGTATGAAATCAAGGTACAACTGTACCTCTTGGATTTACCTATATCTCTTTGTCTTTGTTAAGTTGCCATCAGTTCTTTCCTGGACCACTGCAATAGCTGAAATCAGGAGTCAATGAACTTTTTCTGTTATGGGGCATATAATAGATATTTTAGGGTTTTTAAGCTTTATGCTCTCTGTCACAACTGCTAACTATGTGGTTGTAGTGACAACAGCAGCCACAGACAGTACATACATGAATGAGCATGGCTATGTTCTAAGGAAACATTATTGATGGACACTGGAATTTGAACTTCCTATAATTTTCATGTGACATGAAATTTTATTCTGTTTTTGATTGTCTCTCAAACATTTTAAAATGCAAAAATCAATTTTTAACTCGCAAGCCATTAAAAACACAACAGGCAGAAGGCTGCATTCTGCCCACAGATCCCTGGTTTTCTCCCTGCGTCTAAGTGGTTCTCCCTCTTCTAATTGCTTATCCTTGAAATTTATTTTAACACTGCAAATGGAGACATATTGTGGAACTCAAATCTGATTATGTCACACTCTTGCTCAATGACTTTCTTCTGCTTTTAAGACAAATGTGAAACTTGTTGACACGGTTTTAAGGCTCAGTAGTGTCAGATTTCTACTTTTCCCTGGTCTTATCTTATACCATTGTTGTGTGGGTGTTCTCACTTAATTTTAATTCTTTTTTTTAATTGTTAAATATATTGGGGGTGACATTGATCAGTAAAAATTACATAGGTTCCAGGTGCACAATTCTACATTACATCCTGCATGTGTTGCATTATGTGTTCATCACCCAGAGTCAGTTCTCTTTTCATCACCATGTATTTGTGTCCCTGTCCCTTCTCCCCACCTCCCCCTCCCCGCTTCCCCTCAGGTAACCACTAAATTATTGATTGTGACCATGAGATTTGTTTCTTTGTTGCTTTCAATTTTATGTTCCACACATGAGTGGAATCATGGAGTTCTTGGTCCTTTCTGTCTGTCTTATTTCACTTAGCATGATTCTCTGCCCATTTTTTTAATTGAGCTTTTTGTTTTTGTTTTTTATTCCATTTGATTGTTTCTTTATTCTGTTCTTTAGAGTCCACATATAAGTGAGATCATATGGCATTTGTCTTTCTCAGTCTGACTTATTTCACTTAGCATGGTATCTTCTAGTTCCATCCAAGTTGTTGCAAATGATAAGATGTTATTCTTCTTTATGGCTGAATAATACTCCATTGTATAAATGTACCACAGCTTCTTTATCCAATCATTTAGTGATGGAATTTATGTTGTTTTCATATATCTGCTGTTGTGAATAATGCTGCAATAAACATAGGTGTGCATATATTTTTTTGAATTACTGTTTTAGATTTCTTTGGATAAATACCCAGAAGTAGAATTGCTGGGTCATGAAATAGTTCCATTTTTAATTTTTTGAGGAATCTCCATACTGTTTTCCACAGTGGTTGGATGAATTTGCAGTCCCACCAGCAGTGTGAAAGGGTTCCCTTTTCTCCACACGATCACCAACATGTGTTGTTGGTTGATCTATTAATGAGAGCCATTCTGACAGGAGTGAGGTGATATCTCACAGTGGTTTTGATTTGATTTGTCTGATAACTTATGATGTTGAACATCTTCTCATGTGTCTGTTGGCCATCTGTGTGTTCTCTTTGAAGAAATGTCTATCCAGGTCTTCTGCCTTTTTAATCGGGTTGTTTATTTTTTTAGTTGAATTGTATGAGTTTCTTAAAATTTTGGATATTAACCCTTTGTCAGTTGCCTCATTGGCAAATATTTTCTCCCATTCTGTGGGTTGTCTTTTTGTTTTGTTGATGGTTTCTTTTGCTGTAAAAAAACTTTTTAGTCTAATGTAGTCCCATTTGTTTATTTTTTCCTTTGTTTCCCTTGCCTGAGGAGATATGTCATTGAA
Organism: Lyroderma lyra; assembly: GCA_004026885.1. Classification (NCBI taxonomy): domain Eukaryota; kingdom Metazoa; phylum Chordata; class Mammalia; order Chiroptera; family Megadermatidae; genus Lyroderma; species Lyroderma lyra. The sequence goes on along the minus strand of PVJL010004475.1, from coordinate 41,437 downwards.
AGTATGAGTTGCATTCACTTTTTTTAAAATTTATTTTTACTGTTAGACTTATTGGGGTGATATCTGTTAGCAAGGATTACATAGGTTTCAGGCATACAATTCTACAGTGCATTGTCAAGTTGTTGCATTCACTTTTGATTATTGAGTATTTTCTCATGAATCCATACATGTAGAAACTGCCCAAGTTAAATATACAGTATATATGTATTTTCAACTTACCTTAAGAAAGAAACTTACGGGGCTAAACAGTCTTTATTAGGCATATATTGCCAAAGGTGGATTACAATAAAGATAAAATTGCAAATAATGATTTGAAATTTTCTCTATTTCAGGCCTATATGGAATCACAGCATAGCTCTGGATCATATAGTTGCAATGTTTATTCACATTTAGGAAGTTGTAACACTGTCTTTTGCCTCCAGGATCTTTGTCATTTGTTTATGTTGCTGAAACAAGTAAGAAAGGCTTTTCCTATTCTTTTCATTAATGTATTAGGGGTTTTTGTCATATTATTATACAAACTATATTAACTTTTTTTGACATATGCAAAATAACAAGCAATTTTCTGTTGTGTTTTGGTGCTATGAGTTTTATCTGAGTAGACTTTAATTAAATGCCCTTTGCTATTCAGGTAATGTCTGTCTATTTAAATCAATTTGACTTTAACACAGAACTGCTAGGTAATTAAAACAGTTCAGTGCCACCTTCTGGATTGATGAGAGTGCTAATTTTGGGACATATCATTGGAGAGTTTTGCATTAAACATGTGCTCGGGAGTCTGCAATACGTTAAGTCCTCCGTTGCCTGTACTTGGAAACAGTCATGATTAAGAAGAGTTGGACAATCACAGGGTTTTGTATTATGTATTATTTGATAGCATATATGTAAGTTATGAAGCAAAGCAGTAAACGTAACGCTCATAAGCCCACCATCTAGTCTAAACTAGAACTTTACCAACACAGCTGTGCTTCTCTCAGTCTCAACCATCTTAGACTCTTAATCTTTCCCTTGCATTAAACACAATACTAATTTTATTTTATTTTTTTATAACAGAAAGTAGATTCAGATTTGGGACTCCTGTTTTCACGCTTCATTCTTCTTACTTCACAGTCGTTCTGCTACAAGTGACGTTCCATGAAGTGGGTGATACACACTCTGATCAGACTGACTTTTACTAGGCTTGTGCACACACGAGATGGTCTGAGAGCGGAAACTTAACCCTTTCTGGTGAGGTTCTGTGAAGATCGTTATTAGTCCAGATTGTTCCTGATTGGGAACGTCTGCTGCTGGTAACACTCTGAGTAGCCCAACCACTGGACAGTTTAGATAAGGGCAAGGATCTTATCTTATTCATTGTTTCAGTGCCAGTCCTTAGAATTGTGCCTGGCATGTGGTACGGGCTCGGTCAATTCTAATTGACAAAATGTATAAAGAGTTGGCCGTGAAGCATCCTCCTGCAGGGTTGATCTACCGTTCTCAGGAATGCTCATGTCTGTTCTGCAGACTTTGATGAAGTTTTCTTCATACAGAGGATGCTGACTGGGGCAGGTACCATGAGGAGGTCTCATAGAAACTGCTCTTAATGACTGCTTCCTTTCTATCACATTATAACCAGTGTCCCCAAATCAGGCATTAATTAGTGTATGTGCAAAGATTTGAGTTCAGAGAATGAATCTCAATGGATTGAGTAGGCAAGGCAAACTTTATTCTTCAGAACTTGACCAGTTCTTGGCACATAACATTCCCATCACTACAACTTCACATAGATAGCACTAATCTGATCATCTTCATATTCTGGGAGTTGGGATTTTCTGAGACATTACGCTGCAATGTGAACTTGACCTCTGATAGTAGACGATCGAAGATGTTTGGTTTGAATGCCTGAGCAAGGACACCTTACAAGTACATAGAACATTCTAACATCTGTATTCCACTTGCTGATTCTTCCTTAAAGTGATTGCTACGTTCACACCCATCGACAACCTGTTCCCAGCCTTCCAGTGCCCCAGCCTAATTGGCCTGAATGTCGCTCAGTATAAGCAGTCTGCCCTGGATGACATCTAATGATCCTTGAAGTGCACCCAGCAAGCTGAGATGGTGTGTGCATGACAGACCTTGGGGGACTGCATTTATGATCCCCATCTTGTCGCTGGGCAGCTTTTCCATCCAGCCTGAGTCTCACAGGCCCATCAGGAAATACAGCATGCTGCTGCACAAAAGCAAAGAGAGCCCATTTGTAATCAACTCATTTTGAGAAATATTGCTTTTCTCTCAGCTGGCACTCTGTAGGCATCTCAGCGTGAGGCTGTGCCTAACACAGCAGCGGTTCTAATCCACAGTGTGTGGCGGGGAGGCTCGGGCAGTGTGCTATTTGTCCGTGAAGTTCATCGTCGTAAGAGAACTACCCTTACCATTGGATGAAATGTGTTCTTCAGACTTCTTTTTTTTCTGCACTGGTGACTTACTTTCTTTGACATAAAATCACAATGGGAAAATGTCCAAAGGCTCACAGTAATAATAGTGGCCATAGGCCTTGACTGTACCTCTCTTCAAACTACGGGGTCCAGCAGCAGGAACACCAGACTTGAGTTATGATTTTATTACAAAATCATAACCGTAGATGCTTATGGTTACACAAATAATGCCCCCTTTTTATGGGCTAGTAATCTCTACCAATCTTTTATTACAAAATTTTGTAATAAAATCATAACTCAAGTCCTGGTGTTCCTTCTGTCAGACCCTGTATTGCGTGAGCAGCACCGGCTAATTCCCAGCATCCCTTCTGCTATAAGGACGATTATTAGTGCTCCTGCCGACACTCCAGCTGAGAAGAGTGGTTCAGGAAGTGTGACCATGGGGAGAGGCCTGGGCCTCCTGGTCCATCTCCGCATCGTGTGTAGGCACATGAGAAGGCCAGGCTCTTTTATTTTGGAGGACTGTTAGGTGCATGACTGTGTGGTGGCTTTATTTGTTTCAAATTGCAATCTGCTAAACTCTTTCTGTGTAATGAAAACTACAAAGGCACCCAAAGACTTGGGGCTATAGACACAATAGAGCAAAACTGGGGCCAGATTATAATTAGGGATAGTGAAGCTCATAGAAAGGGGAGGGTTCGGCTCATTTTAAAATATAGATGTTGGGATCATAGACTCTCAGACCTAGAAATGAATGTGAGGCCCTAACCCCCAACAGACTGTGACCTCCTTCCGGAGGTTTGGGCTGGGGAACGACTCCCACGGTGGCTCAAGGACCAAATCATCTACTTTCTGGGTGGAGAGGAGCTTCACTTTCTACAGATGCCCCAGACCCACCTCAGGGAGCCCGTTTTATTTGGAGAAAGGTTTCCACGAGGAAGTGTAGGAGCAAGAAAGCTTGGGATAGAATTTCCCTTACCTTTCCTTTCTGCCCTTTAGAGGTTGCCCATTTGTTGATGTGGTTTGGTGGTGGTTTGGGTTTTGTTCTGGTTCTCTGGCTGTCCCTGGCCAGCCCTGGACGGAAAAGCGTGTTTTTCCCACGGCGATTTTGTGTCTCTGGTAGATGTGCAGGGCTCCAGTGACTGGAGTTTTTAAAAAAAACCCAAAAATCTACACCTTTTTAAAAATTATAATTTAATAATCATGCCTGTATCACCCCATTTCTGATCCCCCCTACCCCCCTTTTTGGCACTTGAGAAATGAGGTGACTAAATGTGCGCCGGTCGGTGGTATTTTTTGTTGGGTGCCATCAGTTACGTGAGGGGCCCCACAACTCCGTGTGACTGAGTCCTAGGTATGTTCTTGGTGACTTCTCTCTGATGCATAAGAGTCACCCCATTGTGCTAGCCAATGACGTCACTAAGCTCACCCCCCAGTGACGATACTCACCTGTTACTTGACTATCCGCATCTCGGTTAAACTTTCCAGGCCAGGCACCTCCTGTCTGTAACGGCCCAGGTAGCTGAGGAGCTCCAGTGGACAAAGCTTCACAGAAGCCGAAGGCAGAAGACACGATGCAGGTGCATAGTCCTTCCAGCTCTGAAATGCTGCAGGTCTGATTCTGGCTCCTGGGTATGCGTTTTAATTCTCCAAGTCAGACCTGGAGTCATTTATATGTATTTCTGTTCTCATTTCAAGAAGCACATTCAGAGCGCCAACGAAGTGCTGGGAACTGGGGTGCAGAGGCAGAAGATGCCCAATGTGTTCTCAGGCACGTGGCCCAGTGGAGGAGACGGGAACAAACATACCCCAGAATAGGGCGATGTAGTCAGTCTTCAGGTCACTCTGGGGACTCACAGGGCACCTTCCCAGGCTAGGTCACGCTGGAGGGGCATCTTGAAAGAGAAGTTCAACCTCAGCAAGTGAGAGGTATGGCAGGGATGGAGGGGAGGGGCAGGGCTCAGGGAAGGGATGTGCGGAGGGAAGCAAAGAGGAAGTGTGGTGAGCTGGGGGGCTGTCCTAAGGGTGAGGCGACCAAGGCAGAATGGCAGAGTGGGGGCTGGCTGCCACTTCCTGTGTGCCTATGCTGAGTTACATGATTGGGGTTAGCATCACATTGCAAATGAAGTTGTGGAGGCTTAGGTTAAGTAACTTCCAGAAGGACACACAAGTAGTTTAAAAGAGCAAAATGTGAACTTGGGTCTTTGTGAGACCAATCTTTAAGCGCTTTCCTCCATGCAATCTCCTCCCCTCCCCTCCCCTCCCCTCCCCTCTCCTCTCCTCTCCTCCTTTCCCCTCCCCTTAACTCTCCTCCCCTCCTCCCCCTTCCTTTTCTCTCTCCTCTTCTCCTCTCTCCCTCTGCCTCTCTCTTTCACTTCTCTTTTTCTCTGTCTCTCTCTCATAGCGGGTGTAGAAATACCCCTTTGCCCTCTGGCCTTGGCTGCCTTGCTGGGGAGTGTGGGTTTCGTCCTCGAGCTGATGGCATCCACCTCAGCAGGATTTCAGGCAGGCAGGAGACAGGGCTGGGCAGAGGTTGAAGGGGAAATGGCATCAGCTGTGGGTCCGCTGGTCCGTCCCACTGGGGTGGGCTCAGTTCCGGCACGGCCCTGGACGGAGCATGAGTGGCACTTGGAGTCCCACAGACCTGGTCTTCTGTCTCCCACCCCCCGTTAGCCTTTCTTGTGGCCTGGACCTCAGTTTCTTTGTCAACTTTTGAAGATTAAAGAAAATCCGAAGTACGAAAGCAAGTAACATCAGCTCGTCGTCGTTGAGTCTTTACTACATGCATTTGTCACTTAATCCTCATGACAACGCTGTGAGGCAGAAATGCTTAGTGTCCCTCGTGTACAGTCTGTCAGTGATAGAGGGGGATGCAACCCCAATGACAGCATTTAACCTCTATGCTCACTGCCTCCCGGAAGCACAGGGTCAGGTGCACAGTTGGCAGTCAGAGCTTTTATCATATAGCTGTTACCATGATGAGCCGCGGGCCGAGGGCCGCAGGAGCTGGAGGAAGAGGGCGGACCCCACCTCCAGCCTCGTGGCTGCCAGCCGAGGTTTTTCTCTTTCCTGGTGCCGGGCTCCCACTGGCCCTGAGCTCAAGCACAGACTTCAGGACATACTCTTTGCGGGTCTTTGCATCTGAAAGTCACTTCCCCATGGCTTTGTGTCGGTGCTAGGAGAGAGTGTGGGACTCAGGTGTTTATCTCTCAGTTAACCGTGGGAGACGCCGGATAAACCTAAGTAGGCCGTTACCGGGAGTCCAGGCAGCCTGAAGACTTTGCCGGTCGCTTGAATTCGGGTCACGGAGAGTCTATTTTATTACATAATAGGGGCTGTCGTCCTGTAAGTAAGCCGGAAAGTGTAATTTGAAACTCAGGATGGTGCTCTCTTTAGGCGTATTTGAGTCTCATTTTCGAATCGTAAACAGTCCCAGGGCTTCTTTCGTTGAGTGTGTAGCCTGGCTTTGTGGAGGACAGCCACACTTCCCTTGGCCCTCCTTCTCTCAGGGTCCCTGGGCCATTCAGTGTCACCTGAGGATCACTACCGGTGTAGCAGTTATCTATCTGTAGGTAGGTAGAGCATGGCTGTCCACAGGCAGACTGGACCTGGTAAAACGGGGGTTCCTTCATATACGGGTTGTGCTTTCACACGTTGGCCTGGACGGGCATCTGCCAGGCTCTAAGCAGCTGTCCCCTCCCCAGGAGTCTGCGTCCTGAGCCTCCACGCAGAGGCGCCTCGGTGCGGCGGGCACACCTGCGGCCGTCTTGCCACCTAATTAATTTCCATAAATTAATTGAGTGTGCGTCTCATGAGCAAGAAAAAGCATTCCTCATTTTTAATGGCTTTGCAAGATCAGCTGGCACGGTGCTGTGTTTGTGTTCTCTGGTGGCTTTACGGTGTTCTGTGCGAGTGAGGGGCTCACTGTCACCAAAACTCTGTCACAGGCAGTAAGGATGTTTACAGATGGACGCTGTAAGCAGCTGGCCTCATCCGAAAAACAACTGTACCTGAAAATCTCAGACTGCTCATTGCAGCTTTATTCTCGATCTTGTCAGGGAGGAACATTTGGAGTTGAGGTTCTTAGAAAATGAAAACGTTGCCGGGGACTTAAATTGTTGACCTGATACATAAACTCCTGTGCAGGACTCCTTTCTTCCTAAAAATTGTAAGAGCCTGGAGCCACATCCAAGCAAATCCCCTGATAGAAAGTGTTGGTTTTTGAAATTTGCAAGAAAAAGCGGGCACATTTTTTTAAAAATACCTTTTCTTCCTTTCAGTGATTTTCACTAAACAGTTTTAAAATGTTCTCATGTTATTCTCATTTCTTTGAAGCTTTACTTCTTAAAAGTGTTTACAAGTGGACTGTACATCTGGTGAGGCATTCCGGCCTGGGTGCCATCTGGATTTTGAATTCGAGGGGTTGGTTCTTAGGGAGGCGGCTGACGGGTGAGACTAGAACCCAGGCACTGCCTAACTGAGCCAAACAGTTGTGCACTGTAGCAAGTCTCAACATGTCCAGTGAAAAACAAGAATACCTTGCTCTTGTTTTTAATTGTTAGCCTTACAGGGATGACATTGATTAATAAGAACCACACAGGTTCCAGGTGTGCAGTTCTACAGTTCATCGTCTGTGTGTTATGTTATGTGTTCATCACCCAGAGTCAGTTCTCTCTCCATCACCAGGTATGTGGCTCCCCCCTCCCCCTCCCCTCAGGTGACCACTAAACTGCTTACTGTGCAACATCACGCTAAGCGAAATAAGCCAGGCAGAAAAAAGCCAAGAACCATATGACGTCACTCGTACGTCATATGTGGAATGTAAAACCGAAAGCAACAATGCAAAGCTCATGGACACAGCCAGTACCTTGTTATTGTTTAAGGTGATGGGGATCCCAGAGCGTTTCACAGACAGCTTTCCCCGTGCCCTCAACATTCTTGTGCGCTCGACAGAGCCTATGTGTCTCTGGCACTTTTTAGAACGCGCTTTCATTGTTTGGGGGCCTTCATACACTCAGCAGGTATTTATTGCCCCCCTCGGGGTGTTTCACGTGAGCAGGACATGGGATCCACACCCTCGTGGAGCTCACGGTCTCGTGAGAAACAGGACGAAGGCAAATTAGCCGACACAGTGAGAGACTGTGAGGAAGAGCTCTCGCAGGCGTTAGGACAGAGAAAACTATCTGGGGACAGGATGGGGGACCGACCTCAGATATCAGTGGGAAAGGCCCGAGGCCGGAGGAGGAGAAGGGCTCAGGCAAGGTGGTGGCTGGGGAGGGAGAGGCCGGAGCCAGCGCAGTGGGGCTCAGAGCAAAGGCCACAGGGCCCGGGGAGTGGGGCTGAACTCTGGGAGGAATGCGGGTTTTCCTCCCAGGGGCGTGGGGAGTCACTGAGGAGTTTTGTGGGCATGATGGCGTAAGACGGGCCATTGTGTGGGGAGTGGCAGCAGGAGACATTACAGAGCCGCTGAGATCGCGCTGGCCTGACCTGGGTACCGGAAGGCTGATGAACAGACTTGGATGGGTCTGGGAGGTAGACGCTCCTCAACCCATGTCAGTGGGATGCGGTGGGGGAGTGCGAGAAGGGAAGGGGTCAAGGGTGACATCTAGGTTCCCAGATGGAGAAGCAGAGGGGATGGTTATGCCATTTACTGAGACGGGCAAGTGGGTGGGGGGAGAGGAAACAGATCATTTTATGGGCTGGGGCTTGCGGGGGAGATGAGGATCGATGAGGGTCTTAAAAATTACTCTCGGTCTCTCTAAACATGGTTGACGCACAGCTTCCCAATTCTGTTTGAACCGCTTGAATATGAATTAGGAAAATTACTTGGGTAATTTTATCCACTTAATACATTTGAAAAGTAATTAAACAAGCACGTGTCCCACATCTGGACGCAAGGCACTGTTTGAGGCACCCGGGTTGGCGGGCGACACAGAGTGGCAGATGTGATCCTTGGCCTTGCAAAGCCTGTAATCTGATTAGAAAGGCAAGATGTAGCTCCATGAAGCCAACAAGCAATTACCACTTGTCATTATCTAGAAAATTCTGAAGGCAACATACAATCGAATGCACTGAATTGTATGTAAAATGTTGAGAGAACACACACACACACACACACACACACACACACGGGAGAGTTTGGGGCACACTAAGCCAAAAAGGGGTCTCTTGGAGAAGTTGTGTCCTGAGTGGGACCTTGAAGGACACGTCAGCTGCTGTCTGGTCTGGAGGACAGGAGAGATAAGACCCTCGGACGGGAGGCAGCATGTGTGAATGAAGCCACAGAGGAGCGAAGGGAAGGTGGTACTAATACGAGGAAGAGTCGTAACTTCCAGCTAGTGAACACCTGTAAATACCAAGCACCTTGGTGGGGGCTTTACAAAAATGATCTTAGTTAAACGTTAAAGTTATACTGCAAGGTAAGTGCCCCTATTTTACATAGGAGAAAAACGAGGCCTAGAGAAATAAATGATCCAGGGTCATGTAAGCAGGAGTTTGTACAGCAAGGATTCCAGCCCTACCTCGTGAATTCGTTCCTTTCTGATGAGAAGAGAGGCCACGGGGGAGAATGCCGGTGGAGGCGAATGGGGGTGCCTCACACAGGGAAGGGGCAGCTGTCCCCGGAACCCCCTAAGAGCTCATGTGACATTCGAGTTTGGAGTGGATTCGGTGAATGATCGGAAAACCTGCAAGTTTCTAACCGGCACAGTAGAACGAGGGCCACGTGACCCATCCCATCCACTCAGATCAAGTGGTGAAGACACTGGCTGACCAGCCACAAGGTGGATTCAGTGGTAGTGACCGCAGCCAGCCTCGTTCTTACTGTTGAAACATTCTCAATCAAGTTAATAGCAAGACAAGGATGTTGCTTTGAGCACTGCCACTTAAACTTCTTCCGGAAATGACAGCCAATTCAATTAGATAAAGAAATAAAATACAAGGTATAAGGTTGTGGAAAGAAAGAGACAAAAGGATCATTATTTGCCAAAGATGTGGTTATTTCTGTTTTTCCAGGAAGAGACTCAAAACTCAAGAGAACTGAAACCATTGGAGATAATAGGTATCTCAGATGGCCAGTTACAGATTTTTAAACAATACATCCTTTAATACAACGAGCAACTAAAAATATACTGAACATCATTCAAAATTTTGACCCAATACCTAAGTAATGTATACCTAGGAATAAACTATAAAGAAATATCTAGCACTCATTGGGGGAAAAAAGCATAAAACCTACTGAGGGATACAAAAGTATATTTGAATATGGAGAATTATATTAAGTATCTAGATAGAAAATTCAATATAGCAAAGATGTCAATTTTTTCTAAAACTAGTCTATAAATTTAACAGAATTCCAGCTGAATTCAGCATGATTTTTTGCAGGGGAAATTTTTGAAATAATTCTTGAATGTTTCTGAAAGAAACAAATGCACCATATTTGGAATAACTCTGCAAAGTAAGTGATGAGGGGAGGGAGGGTGGGGGAATTTTTGTTTATAAATAGTTGTTACTAATAATAGTTAAAACTGTGCAGGTCTGATTCCAGGATAGACAGAGAAGTTTATGACACACATACACAAAGACTTAAAATATATAAGAATGAAACTTATCATAAAATCAGGTAGGTTTATGATAAACTGTACATCAGATCTAGATGAATTAGAATTTTAATTTAAATAAGCGTGAACATAAAGGCAGTAGAGAAACTGTCTGTGACTATTTATATAATACTGAGTGAAGATAGCGCTTGGAAGCATTGTAAGAAAGCCAGAAAAGATAGGTACATTTTGCTACATAAAATTTAAAATTTGGGCAAAAAAGAAACCCTCTTAAATTTAAAGACAAAGATGGGAAAGCATTTGCAAGGTACTTTTTAGTTAAAAGATTAATATCCTGAGAACAATAAAACAAAAACATTCACTTAATAGAAAAACAGGTTAAGAGTATATTACATGGGCAATTCACAAGGAAAGAAAATACAAATGATTAATAAACCTAAGGTAAGTGGCTAACCCCCACGATCAGATAAATGACAGAGCCCTTTTCACCTGTTAGACTAGCAGGAACGGTTCGACCGGCAGGTGACCACTGTGAAGAGTGGGAGGTACCGAGCATGCGCGCGGACCGCTTCTGGGACTGCAACTCGGAGCACTTCTTTCGCGATCAGTTCAGCCACTGGTCAATCAAGAGTTCTAAAAACAAAAAAAAGAAGGAAACATATCCTTGACCCTAACATCCCATTCTAGAAATTTATTCCGAGACGATACCATAATTCAACCGGTGAATAAAGAGATGCAGACAAGGCTTTTCTCTGAAGTAGTGCGTGTGTCAGTAAACGTACCCAGATAATCCAAAGGGTCGTCCACTTTAAATGGCAAGTTCCAGAACAATATAGGCGGGCTGGCTCTGGGTTTCGTCCACCTTTCCACACTGTTGCCTCAGCCCCCAGAACAGTGCCTGCACTCAGAAGTCTCCGGAAACGTCCTTGGAGCTACCCTGCTTTGGCCTTTCCGTGCTGTCGCTGAGTGGACAGGGACGTAGCCGGAGGCCTTGAAACTGTGTTTATGCTGGTGGCGTGCCTGCAGGGCCCTCCCGCCCTCCCCTCTCCCATCCGAACCCCCCACAGCCACCTCCCTGCAGCCTTGTCTGCTTTGTCAGCCCACAGTAGCGGCCCCCTCCCTACCCCCTTCCGCGCTGTCGGTCTGAACCGGCCTTGCTCAGCGTGAAAGGACGGACGAGGTGCGGTGGAAATCGGGCGTGCGTCAGGTCGGTGGACGCAGGCGTGGTTAGAGGTGGGGGAAGCTGGGGAGGGGAGGGGGAGCATAGCAGAATCATGGGGGACGAGGGAGGGGACAGGTGCCTCCTGAGAGTGTGTCCCAAGGGTCTGAACTACAGCCCACCTTGGTCATGGTCATCGTGAGGGTGCCGCCTCCCACACTGCACTTGGTCCCTAACGCGGGACACTTCTCCCTGCCTCATCAGAGGCCCATTGGTCACCTCATCCTGGACTGCCGCACACAAGGCTGTCCCCACCCTGCGGGGCACGTGCACGGGGAAGGAGGAGAGGTATGTAGAGCAGGGCCAGGCCGCACGTTCGGTGAGGGTGGAGCCCACGTTTGGAGCCTTTTTGGTCTTCTTGGAGCGAAGGACGGGCCGCTCTCACAGCTTTGCTGGTAGCGAGTACTCCACCGTCCTCGGGGCGCGGTTGACTGGACTAGGCGAGTGTCCCTGGAGGTGGAAAGAAGGGAGGGAAAGTCATTGGAAAGCTCTGTAAATGGAAAACCGGCAGGACGTGTGGATGCATTTGCAGTGAGAGCGAAGGTTTCCCTCTTTTACTTTTTGTCTCATCTCTGTGAGGGAGCTGAGTGCGAATTCCTGCATTATAATGTATTGTGTTAAACTCAGTCTGGTGGGGAGTCCCCAAGCCTTAGGCTTCTTCGTTTGGCTCAAGTGTAATAATGAGGTCTTTAGTGACAAGTGACCTTGGCTGTCCCCCACCCCCACCCTTAACCGCTCCGGCTCCGTAAACTGGCAGATAATAGGAAGCTGCAGTGGACTCAGGACGGGCTGAGGGTGATGGTAATCACAGAGGCCGGAGGTGGCTAGCAGCTCGGTCCGGTCGTAATCCTGAGGATTAATTGTTTCGTGTTTCGATCATTCCCGAATTATCTCATGTGATCTACCGTCTGCAGAAGCACTCAGAGCTCCCCCACCAGGGCTGCTTCAGAGAAGCCAGTGAGCCCCTCCCGGCCAGAGCCACCTTCTCCTTCATGTCAGCCACCAAGGGGGACTGGGCACCAGGCCGAGTGTCACGCCGTTTATGCCACGTAACAGCACCCCAGGTGGACATCATTATTATCCCACCTTTACCGGGGGAGAACACCGGCCCCCTCGCTTATCTCCTCTCCCCCAAGCTTCGTCTGACCCAACAGCACCTCTTCCTAAGTACGGGTCCCCCCGGGTCTGCACGGGCCAGGTGGAGCCTTTCCGTATTCAAACCCCACCTGTCACCTCGCGGCGCAGACCAGCACCGGGACCACCGCCGCGGCCCCATCCTGCCTCCTCGTCAGCTGAGCTCCAGCTACACTGCCCGTCTCATTCAGAGCCCCTGGGGCTGCCTCCCACCCCGGGGCTCCGACTGCCTGCCCTGCCTGTCCCCTGCCCCCGCTTCAGCGGTCACTTCCCTGGAATTGGGGCGTGGCCCTTGGGGGCAGAGTCTGTGCCTCTATGGTGGTGGTAGGGGACAGCTGACACGTCGTACAAGGCAGCCCTGTTCTTAACCAGGGAACTCATCTGCTGAGTGTCTGCCACAGGTCGGGCCCAACCAGCCAGTTCCCCCTCTCCTGCCGCCTGGGATCCAGGACGAGACAGAAGTACATTCCCAACAGGACAGGCAGGAGCTGAGAGCGCTGAGAAGTTAAGAAGCAGGTGAGGCGCCTGAGCATGGGGGTCTGGAGGGGTCTGAGGCGGCCATGGAAAGGCCCGGAGGAGGCCTCGAAGGAGGGAATGCTCTGGAGAAGACATTGCAGGGGGCTGCGTGGTAGCAGCAAAGGCCCAGGGTATTCCCAGAGCCATGGGGGGTGGGGTGGGGGGCGCATGGGAGGGAGAGGACATGGGGACATGATGTCAGATAGAGTCCTGTGGGCCCGAGCTGGGGTTTGGGGTTTTATTCCAGGTGGGACAGGAAACCGTCAGGGGGTTCAGGCAGAGGAGTTCCCTAGCAGGCTTAAGGGTTCTCCTGGCACTGGAAAGGGCAGCGGCCAGGAGAGTAGCTGATGTGCTCTGGCCGTTGTCTAGGCAGAGATGGTGGCACTTGGTCCAGGCGGTGTCTGGGGAGGGCAGTGTGGACCGGATGTGAGATGTGGTCTCAGGCGGAGCCCACAGGCTTTGCTGGGGACCTGGATGTGGGCCTGATGCTGCCCCTGGACCCCCAAGTCATGCGGGTTGTGGGTGACTTCTGCCACCTTGCTCCCCCCCCGTGGATCTGCTCCCTCCCTGTGCCATCTGGGGGTCCAGGGGCAGCATCAGCAGTGGGGTTCCCACAGAGGCCCTCGTGTCCTCTCTCAAAGGCGCGAACCCCCTGCGCTGTCTGTCCTCCTCCCCTCCCCCCACCACGTGTTATTTTCTAGAACGCTGCAGACTTTCCGATGGAAGTGTTTGTTTTCATGTCACCCTGGGACGTGTGACGGCTCTCCTCTTTTGGGAAATGTGCCCTCTGCGTTCTGTGCCCTATCAGGATGGTGGCCTAAATTTGCCCTTGCAGCTGTGTTTGGGACAGGTTCATGGAGAATTCTAGTCCCTTTACTCCATGCCGCAGGGAGAAGTCAGCCTTCCCGAAGCCTCAGTGAGCAGGCCACTCCTCCACGGGCAGGACTGACAGTCCCTTGTGGGGATGGACACCCGTTGTCAGTGCAGGGTTCCACAGGAGGTAGCAGGGTCAGGATAACACAACGGGAGGCCCGGACCCCGTGGTGGGGACCAGTGTGCAGGCAGAACGGGCTCCCCCGCCCCAGCCCCGAGGACAGTCTGAGCCCCGCCGGGCCTGCTCAGGGTCAGGAGAGAATGGAAGTCAGGCCTGCGACCCCCGGCGGCGAGGGCTCTGCAGCAGCCAGGACACACATGCAGAGGGCACGTGGCTCTGAGTACCTGAGTGACACTGTTCTCTTCCGGCAGCTGATGGTTTCAGAGTCCCTGGAGCCAAAATCACGCCCATTAAACCTGTTTTAGTGGAGGAAATCATCAACACTATGAAACTCTCCCAACCCACGGGCCCACCGCGGGGAGGGAAGGCCCAGCCAAGCTTGCGCTCCGACCATGACCCCGGGGCCAGCAGGCGCCGTCAGGAGGCGGTCCGCGTGGCACGGAAGGCTCTGGAAGTTTACGCGGTTCTGTCAGGACACCTCAGTCCCAGCGCGGTGATGCTGGCCTGTGGGGCTCGGGGTGGAGAAGCTGGAGAAGCGCCCCGCTGGGTGTCGGCAGATCCAGGGCCCGCCATCGTCTGGGCGGGAGGACCGCACACACAGCCCTGTGCCCCCCCAGCCGTGGGACGGTGTCCTCGGTCCCTGACGTGTCTCCGCATGTCCGCAGCCCCCCTTGCTCACACTCAGTCCTCGGTTCTAATGGTCAGCCCACAGCCTCACCACCCCTGGGTATCAAAGCTTTCACACCCGGGAAGGGCGGAAGCAAGGGGCATGCTCTTGTGTGGCTTTGCGTGCCTGGTGTGTAAAGGAGTGGGGTCGCCCGCAGGAGCGTCCTGGCTCTCGAACAGCCTCAGACGTGTCCTCAGTTGCTTCAGCTCTAAAATGAGTGGGTTGGACTTGATTGTCTCTAAGGGACCTTCAAGTCTCTATGTTTCGTAAGGCCGAGGCCAGGGTCCATGGGAGGTCACTCTCATGAGGTCTCACTGAGATGCTGCGCCCTGCCTGAGAGCTCTTAGACACAAGGTGGTAGACTGACTGTCCTTGGATACTCGTCCTGCCCCTGACCTCTCCTGAGCCCTTATGACCCCTCCCCTGTCCCCTGCTTTGCAGACCTTCTGCGAGTACCTGGGTGTCCTGATGGGCAATGACAGCAATGACATGGGTCCGTACTGTCATCGGCATCTCCGTCTGGAGCAGTAGGCTGGGCATTTGTTATACAGTAGATGCTCCGTTAACCAGAACTCAAAGCAACTGGCACTCCCAAGCAACCGGCAAAATGTTCTTTTGCTGGTTTTCTTGAGATTTTGCCGGGTGCTTAGTTCCAGTTAACGACGGGTCTGCTTAACATTTATCTGGCATCTGCCAGTCCTCGTGGGTGCCGGTTAACTGAGAGTCTCCTGTATTTCCATTTGAGAGATGATGCCCCGAGGTTTCGGGCGGACATCTGGGAAAGCTGTGGACTGGCCTCCAGGCCTCCCAAGACTCTCTCCAAATCCATACAAGAGGCTCAGGACGGTAGGCAGAGTTTTATAAAGAGGAACGTAACTTACTCTTCATGTAGATTGTGGCCCCTCTGAGAACACCCATTCTCGTAAAATCTTTTGTTGCAATGTGGTTCACTTTGTTTCATTAAGGCAGTTTTAAAGGAAATAAGTTTTCAAATACCTAATAAATTCAAAGAGAGAAAACGTTAAGTTGCATTTCTTAGGCTCCAAGGTCTCAAATCCATTTCATTTCCTGCATGCATCATCTCAAATAGTTTCATATGCTGAATATGTATCCTGCATTTAAATAATACCGGGGGCACCGCCAAACCGATAGGCGAGTGACAAAATGCTCACTGACAACTTGAAAGTTTCCTCTTGTCTTCTTGGCCACAAAAAGAAGCAGCACTGTTCTATCTCGTGTTTTTCTAGAAATAACCTAACTTGGAATGGGTGTCTCAGCTTCTCGTTAGAGCTGTGTTATGCTAGTACATGGGGGTAGGGATTCCTAGAGTGCTTCTTGGGATTTGTTTTTCTTTCCTTTTAAAATGGATGTAGGGAAAGTATACCCCAGGGAGACAGATTTTTGCAAACACCTCACCCCTGCCCCGCCCTGTCCAAAGCTTCCATTTGTAGATTGCTCGCCCAGCCCTAAAGAAATGCGAACTTCCGTATTTGGGGGCTTTTGAATCAGGTCTCATTTTGTTGTGCCCTGCGACGTGAGACTCTTCACGAGAATACGAGCCTCCCGTTTCACTCGTTTATCACGTTTGCGATGTCCGCGCCCCGAGCGGGGAGTGTTGAGCAGTCCGGACGAATGACGGTGCCTTAATGATGAGGGTGGTGCTGGGAAACAGGCTGGGGTGGAAGGACAGACGCGGAGGCTGCGCCTCACCGGGCAGCGGGAGCGGTTGGCAGGTCTGGCACAGGAGAGTAACACACACGTGGTGTCGGTGCGGGCAACACGGTACCGAAGCCACACCGTCCTAGGCTGTGCGTTTTCTGCTGCCAGGACCAGCCCGGAGGGAGAGGGCGAGGGGTCCACGGGACCCCAGGGTAGAGGGCTCGGCCGAACCAGCTCTAAGGGGCTGCGGAGTGAAATCACCAAGAATGTGGTTGAGAAGAGACAAGATGAGGGAGGGAAGTGTTGGCAAATGTTGGGTCCAGAGGACCAGGAGAGAATGGGACAGGATGGTGAGCAGCAAGGCTCCGACGGGCTGAGGAGGCCTGGTGGGTGGGCTGCAGGTCCAAAGCCACGGACATCATCACGTTGTTCCCTGTGAACCCCCCAGGACAGGGACCATCCTGCCCGACTCTGATTCGATGTCTGGAGTGGCTGTGATTGGGGTGCAGACACACAGAGGTTCTGGGGGCCACTCGGGCTGGACAGGGAGTGCCACCCGGGAGCTGTCCTCTAGCACGGCCTCATAAGGGTTGGGTGTCT
The DNA here is from genome assembly GCA_004026885.1 of Lyroderma lyra. Taxonomy (NCBI): domain Eukaryota; kingdom Metazoa; phylum Chordata; class Mammalia; order Chiroptera; family Megadermatidae; genus Lyroderma; species Lyroderma lyra. The sequence continues at coordinate 24,675 of PVJL010004475.1, read as the reverse complement.
TCATCCATTTGGGCTGCTATGAAAAAAAAATACCAACAAATTTATTTCTCACTGTTCTGGGGGCTGAAAGTTCTGGCAGATTCGGTGTCTGGTCCAGGTCCACTTCCAGGCTCATAGACAGTTGTCTTTTGTTGTCCTCACACGATGAGAGAGGCACGAGAACTCTAGGAGGTCTTCTATAACGGCCCCAATCCTGTCTGTTAGGGCACCTCCCACAGGCACTACCTCCCAATGCCATCACATTTGGAGCTGGGTTCCAGCCTATGAACTTGGAGGGCAAGACAGGCCTGCAGTCTCTAGAATGTTAGGTGGTAGATGGGCTGGTGGATTGCTAGACCAGATAGTTCTTCTGAAAAGCAAGATTCTATTATTTTAAAGCAGTGTTTTCACTAGGAGAAAATAAAGGAGATTTCACCGTAAAACACAGACCAAAGAGAAGCCTGAATTCTTGCTATCCATTATGAACCAAGTATTCAAAAATATATCTCGTTATGACGAGCTAAACTTTTATGTTTTCTTATTCCAAGTCTCAAAATACATCTTGCTCAAATTCTCAGTAGTCATTTTTGTAGACATGCGTGCAGTGAGTGAGCATTCTGTGTGTAGCTGCTGTGTGCTGAACTCTGGGATGGCCACAGGCAAGAATAAGCACGTTTCTTTTCACTGTTTTTTGTTTTGTTTTGTTTTGAAGGCAGGCTCAGTGAATCTTTAAAAATGTCTTCTTCAGGTGCACTCTCAGTTCATGTTATTGTTATATAAACTTTCTATAGTGAACCCACAAAGCAGTGTTTAAGTGACTTTACCCTTATTTGGGGATGGTGAGTGGGTACACAATAAATATTTACTGAATGTCTGACTATGAGATTTGTTTTAAGGACAAATTACGTTTATCAGCATGTTTTTCAGCGCTGTTGCATGAACTTAGCAAATACCATTACCAGCCTTCTTGTTATTTAATGTCTATAATATTCTTATGCCAGTTAAGACTGTACTTTGAGAAGGCTAAACAGAAGAAAGCTTAGGGCTTTCTTCTTGCCTGTTTTTTTCCTCTTTTAGTAAAGAATAAAAGAATGAAATGCCATGTTGATGGCAGGGTGTGGGTGGAAGATGTTTTAAACCTTTCTGCTCACAGCGGAGACCACCTATGAAAGGGCAGAGGCCACGCAGGTCACCACGATGCCCTTCGAATTGAAACTGGAGTGGACAGTAGGGGGCTGTTTCGGTAAGAACGTGTGAGCAAACACTTCTTCTACCAGGCCAAAAATAAGGACACATCCACAAGCATTTGTGGCCCTCTGGCTCATAAAGCACGTTTCTTTACATGCATTGTACTAATTCTACACCTTTCACGGCCGACGATGCCTGTTCTACTGATAAAAGTGACTTCTCCTCCTTCCATATTCTTTCCTGGAGCCAAGAATCACAGACCAGCACCCCACAACTTCTGGGACTTCAGCTCTATCTCCCTAGTGTAGAGCTGAGTGAGGGAAGTTCAAGTTAACCTTGGTAGCTCACCCAGGGCTGTCTCTAGGGCCTATGGAGGTAGGTCGGGGTGTGTGGTATGTGGATGAGGGAGTTACATCCAGGGCTGGCCTACGCCCATGCTGGAGAGTATATGGCCCTCCATGCTGTTAGGGTTGAACTGCGTCTCTCCTCCTCACAAAAAAGATGTTGAAGTCCTAGCCCTCAGAACGTAATCTTATTGGAAGTGGGTTTTTACAAAGGTAATCAAGTTCAAATGAGGTCCTTTGGGTGGGCTCCAATCCATAATGGCGTCCTTATAAAAAGGGGAGCTGCAGACACAGACACAGATGTGCACAGAGGGAAGACCACATCAAGGCGTACAAGATGCCATAGTCTGAGTATGTACCCCCAGATTCACATGTTGAAATCCTGTTGCCCAGTGTGGTGGTGTTAGGAGGCGGGGCTTCTAGGAGGTACATAGGTCATAAGGATGGAACCCTCATGAATGGGATTAGTGCCCTTGTAAAAGAGGCTCCAGAGAGTCCCTAGGCCACTGGTTCTCAACCTTCCTAATGCCAACCCTGTAATACAGCTCCTCATGCTGTGGTGACCCCCATAACATTATTGTTGCTACTTCATAACTGTAATGTTGCTACTATTAGGAATCGTCATGTAAATATCTGATACGTGTTTTCCAATGGTCTTAGGCAACCCCTGTGAAAGGGTCGTTCGACCTCCAAAGGGGTCGTGACCCACAAGTTGAGAACCGCTGCCCTAAGCCCTCACACCATGTGGGGACACAGTGAAAAGGCTCAGCTGTAAACCAGAACGTGGGCCCCCACCAGCGTGTGACCACACGGGTGCCTTGATCTTGGGCTTCCAGCCTCCAGAGCTGTGAGACACACATTTCTGTTGTTCGTGAGTCACCCAGCCTGTGGCATTTTGCTACAGCAACCAGGACAGGCTAAGACACAGGCAGAAAGTGACCATGTGACAGGGATAACGCATCCCGAGGATTGCGGGCAAACCCCAAAAGCTAGAAGAGGTGAGGGAGGATTCTCCCCGAAGCCTTCAGAGGGAGCATGGCCCTGCCGACACCAGAATTCGGAATTCTAACTCCAGAACCATGAGACAATACATTTCTGTTGTCTCAAGTCCCCCGGTTGTGTGGTGATGGCCGCCCTAGGAGACTGTCACACGCCCCAGCTTGCGTGAGCCTTTGAAGGGCTTCCTTTGACACGGGTCCCAGTAACCAGACTCGTTATTTCCTTCACCACTTCTTTATCTCTTCTTCTGATCTGCTTTTCTTGTGAGCACAGTGATATCAAGCATTTTGGGGGTGCAGAGGTAGGGCGGGGCAGCAAAGCAGAGATCCCGAGGTAGTTCTGTCCACTGTGAGCAGGACGGATTCGGGAAACAGGAAGAGAGGAGTTGGAAGCCACCACCACGGTGCAGAGCGGGTGCCAGGAGCCATGAAGGGGGGCCGGAGGGAGCCCAGACATGGAGGGCCGGAGGGAGCCCAGAGTGGGCACCAGGAGCCGGGGAGGGGGGCTGGAGGGAGCCCAGACATGGAGGGCTGGAGGGAGCCCAGAGTGGGCACCAGGAGCCGTGGAGGGGGGCCGGAGGGAGCCCAGAGAGGGTGCCAGGAGCCGTGGAGGGGGGCCGGAGGGAGCCCAGAGCGGGCGCCAGGAGCCGTGGAGGGGGGCCGGAGGGAGCCCAGACATGGAGGGCTGGAGGGAGCCCAGAGTGGGCACCAGGAGCCGTGGAGGGGGGCCGGAGGGAGCCCAGAGCGGGCGCCAGGAGCCGTGGAGGGGGGCCGGAGGGAGCCCAGAGCCTCTGCCCCAAGTAGAGCCCAGGCAGGCTCTGCCCCGAGTAGAGTTGGATACGGAAGGAGGCTGAGGACATAGGACACAGTAACTCAGCGACTTTGAACTTCAGGGCTGTCTGGTTTGGGGTATTAGTCCTTGCTTTGGAGAGCGATTATGACTGTAATGAGAAAAGTGAGAAACGACTTCCATTTTAGGAATAATTGTGGGTTCTTTGCCAATAGGGTTAACTTCAGGAGTTGTCAGGAGGTCTCTAGAAGGTCGTCATTATGAAGAGCTTGGAGGGTATCGATTTGTGAAGTTGGTGGGGTGTTGGCACTCATGGATTAGAATTAAGAGTGTTTACTATCCTGTGAGTATTCCCCAAAGGCCAAGTCTGCACTAAGTGGCAGTGGGTCTAATGACACTACCTCGTCGCGGGCGTGGGCAGGATGACGTGTGTAATGTGCAGACCAGCACGTGAACCCTGTGAGGGAGGAGTCAGGAGTCGGTTCCAGTGGACCCGTGGCAGCCCGAGCCGCCACTGCATCTGTCTCATCACATCTTGAGTCTGCGGATCGGACAACTTGAGATGTGTGAAAATGTCACGATGGCCATGCCGGAAGGCATCGGCCAAGGCTAAGCAGCGTGTGAGCACGTCGTTCATGAATTACGGGATCAGAGTTCAGGGCACAGCTCCGGCTTTCAACCCAGCCCCCTCATTCCGCCAGGTGAGGAATCTGGATCCCAGTGACTTGCCGCCAGTCTTGCAGCTGAAGATAGTGAGTCGGAACCAGAATCCAATTTTCCAGGGCTCTGGCTACGATCTCGGTCGACAAACACTGTAAAGTAATCACCCCATGACGCACGCTGTCTTCTTCTCGAAGCCTGTCTAGGGGCGTCCAACCTGGCTCCCCTGGGCCACGTTGGAAGAAGAATTGTCTTGAGCCACACATAAAATACACTGACACTCACAATAGCTGTGAGCCAAAAAAAAAAAAAAGAAAGAAAGAAAAAGAAAAGAAAAGGTCACACAAAAAAATCTCATAATGTTCTAAGGAAGTTTACGAATTGGAGTGGGGCCGCGGGTTGGACAAGCTTGCGACCTACTCAGACCGGCAAAGCTTATGTCGCGGTGTTGCATGAGGAAGACAGTGAGGGCGACAGGAGACAGCAGAGACTTCTAGATCCCTTAACTCAGAAAAAACTCCTTTTCTTCATCTGAATTCTGGAATAATAACATTTGTCTTGCTGCCTGAACTAGTTATGTGAAAATGCTTTGAAAACGGCAAAATGCACTGCACATGGCAACATATTATTAGCAGCAAAGAGTTCAGATAAGGGAGGGAGGGACTGGTGTAGGTTTGGGGGGCTGAGCTCTGTCGGGGGTATACACTTGACAGAGGAATTCCTGGCCGAGGGGGGTTGCCCAGGGAGAGTAAGCATGGGCTCAGGGGGGAGAGTATGAATTGGGGGACAGATGGATCAGATCGATCAATTTGGCTGGGATGGGGAATTACTGTCCATCTTCCAGCAATGATTTGGGGTCAAGTCTAAATCAGTGACTCCAGGATTTGGTGCAGCAAAGCACCGTTATAGGTATCATCACTGCCCAGACCACTTTTTCTATCTATGGAAGGGCTTTATGGGACATCGTCTCTGGGTTCACTTCGCAAATGTCTGGCCCATTGAACAGGGAGAAAAGGAATCTTACTGAAACAGACGTTAGCACTTCGGCCATCCTCCCTCTTGTCCTCCTTTGTTTATTTCTTTTGCATGTGTGAAAGCTAAAGTAAAAAACGGCAAGTTCTGATAAAGGTGGCAGCGTCTCCAAAGAGTAGTGCCAGCACGTTAAGTCCTAAGTTAAACTTGGGATTTAATTCTTAGGTTCAAGCTACCCATCGCTTTTGCCTGCGCTCACTTTGCACCGACTTCCCTGGCTGTTTCGCAGAGATAACCAAACAGATTTTGACCCCATAAGCTCAACATTAATTCGATTCACATGGGTTCTTAATGGCTTTGGTAAAGTGGAGTTGTGTTTGACACTGTGTGTGTTTGTGGTTAGATAATGTATTCAGTTCTGAAAACTTGACAAAAAAAGAAACAGAAAATGTGACAACCTGTATGGTTTTAATGCCTTTCGCCTCCTGCAGCTCTTGAAACTCCTGTAGCTAAGCTTCCACTGGGGATCAGAGGACACTTGGGGAGCGTGGTGTCCCTTTGCTATAGAGCAGCATTTGGTCTGAACCCGTCAGTCATCAAGTGGGTTTAGTTACTGACATTCCCCCAAGGACGTCACGGGATGAGGGCAGCGTGAAAGCCGTGTGCCATGTCGCACGGTGTTCTTACTAGTTTCTGCTACTTGGATCATTCTAAGCATGCAAGCTACCACGTGCTTACAGTTGTGGTATAATACTTTGTATTCAATAAGTAAGGATTTGTTCGAATTTTGTAACTCTTAGGTCCGGAGTAGATTCATTCATTTAATATTCAACAAATATTTGGTGAGCACTGGATATTTTCCTAGGACAATGTTCTAGCAACGAACAAGACGAAGTCCCTGTCTTCAATGGGCTTAAGTTCTAGTAGAGGTAACAGACAACGAGCAAATCCACATGTAACCTCATATCACATGGTAACTATGACTGTCAGAAGTTTAAGAAGGGTGAGTCAACAGACCACGGCCTCGGGAGAGTAGGCTGTTCTAGATGAGATCATCAGAGAAGGTGTCTTTGCAGAGGTGACACTGAGCAGAAATCTGAAAGAAGGAAGGGACTGGGACTGTGGAGTATCTGGTGGAGAAGCGTTGCAGGGACAGGCAGCAGCTGTGCGAAGGCCCTGCAGCAGCACGAAATGGGCACATTTGGGGAATGCTAAGGTCCAGGTGACTGGAGTGCACGGAACTGGGGGTAAGGTGGTAGAAGATGAGGCTGGAGGGATAGCCAGGGGCCAGAGCAGGTTCGGCCTTAGACCATGGTCAAGATACTAGAATTTTGTTCTAAACATAACAGGAAGTCCTTTTTGAGAAGTCACTCTATCAGTTGTATGGAGAATGGAGTATTGGGAAGCATGAGAGGAAACGGGGACATCCAGAAGCTACTGCAAGATTCCAGATGACAAACTAAGGTGGACTTGACTGAGCTAGTGATGGAGGACGGAGGAGGTGACTGGAATGGGAAGTATTTTCTCAGTTGACACGTTACTGATGAATGGATATGGGGTGTGGTTATTGGGGGCGGGGGGAGCTCTGGTCTAATTCTCCAGTCAGAGGATCCCAAGGGTCACAGTCCTGAACCCCGACTCCCTCCTCCACCCCATCACCCCAGAATGAGTATGATCCACAGCATCTGAGTCCACAGCTCCTTCACAAAAGTAGAGATTGAGCAAAGCCTTCAGTGGCTTTCATAATTTAAAATAAACATTTCAATTTTAAATGTGCTATGTTTTTTGGTCAAGAATAAAAAGATTTTGCTTGCTCTGTATTACCTTCTTTAAAAACCTTTCCTTGAGCAACCTTTCAAAACCACAGCAGCTATTCCATAGAAAAATAAAGTAAATTCTATTTCCAGGAAGAAGAGACCCATTATTGTGGGTTCATTACAAAGTTCATTATTTCATGTATTGGGAAGATTGGGTTTAATTTGCAGTTTTCTTCTGAAGAATAGAAATGTGAGACAATCGGAGAGTTAATGGTAAAGAAGAGGCAAAGAATGAAAATTCAGGTTTTTCTCTCCTTAGCTATGGCACTTGAAATTTTAAATTATTTTCTTGTCAGAACAATACTCAAGAGTTGGGTGGACTTGTTTTGGATTTCCTGTTTCCTCTCCTTTTTGTTCTGCTATTATTCCTTCCTTCCTCCAAGGCTCTTTATCAGATCTTTCCCCTGAAAATTAAATAACCCAACATCATTTATGGTGTCTACATCGTTCTAAGATATCTATGTTATTGCTTTAGGATACTTTTGTAGAAAAAAAAAATGCAAAATTGACAGAATGAGATTTTAGGGATATGTCAACATTTCTTGGTCTTTTTCTGAATAATTACCCCAGGAATCTGTTCTACTCTAAATTAGCTATCTTTGTATAGTTTCTTATTCTTTAAGATTGCATTTGTAGTCTGTGATTTGATATATTTCCTAGCACTGAAATTTAAACTATGATATTAAAACTGTCAGTTCTTGTTTTGTGTCTGGGAACACACGAGGTCATTAAAGACTGTATTCGTGTTCAGAGCACGCCTGCATTCCTACAGCCAATACTGATTTATTTGGGAATGCACAGACCAGACAAGCACCCTGTAAAGAGTGTGTCTTTTGTGTTTTGCTGGTCCGTGGAGCTGACAGCTTTGCCTGTAGCAGGTTATCAATGGTTAGTTTTATGGTGAATCTGAGTCGATAGTAAAATCATCATTTCTTCGGCTGATATATATGTTGCTTCCCCTTTATTGATAAGAATATAATTTAGAAATGTTTTACTTCTTCCAAAGAGGAAACATTTTTCCAGACACTTTAGGACATAGGACTTTATGTTCTGGGCTGCAAGGAGTTCTGAGGCTAAAACTCCGCCCTTGACTACACCTGGCCGCCCTGAACGTTGGGCATTCATGCACTTACCCCGGCATCATTCATTCCCAATAACGGCTGCCATTTCTGAACCACTTAGTATGCGCTGTTGGGATCCACCCTACGGCCTTGCAGTGTTGTTCTTGCAATAAAAAAAGATGTTGAGGCTCAGAAATGGCGCTCTCAGGGCCCGCTGGAGTCACCAGCAGGACCAGTGTTCATAAGGGTGGAAAGGAGGCTGCCAAGTAGAAGGGAAGACAAAGAGGTAATTATGTGAAACAGCAAGAAGACAACTCTCGGGAGCGAGAGCGCCGTGACTGAGCAGGAGCCGGCTGCGTCCCGGCAGTGCTCGGAGGAAGTGCGTAGAGGAGCAATCAGACTGCTGTCCGCAGTCAGCTCCTTGAGGAGACAGCGTGAGTGGAGTTTCCCGGATAACTGTTCTGAGTGATTCTATGCAGGAGGGTTCGGAATCTGCCTGGCTAATTGCCTGCACTGTGCTCAGCAATCCCGGATGTCTGAATGTTATCTGCCTGCGTGATCCCCACCTCTCAGCACTCACCTGCCGTCTGACATGGTGACGGACAGTGAGGGACCTCAGGGTCATAGACGGACTTCCAGCTTTTGGTGTTGGCCAGCTCTCTGCAAGAGTCAGGAATGCTCTTCGTGGCTCAGAGTCCTTTGTTTTTTGTTTTTGTTTTTGTTTTTCTGTGACCGTGTAACTCGTGTCAGGATGCTTTGGGTTGAAGTAAGAGAAAGCCAGGTTCAAACCAACGGCAGCAATGAGGAGCTTTCTTGGTGTACGTAAACTGGCCCCCAGAGACAGAGAGGTTCAGTGTGGGTTCATCTGGCCATTTAGCAGTGTGATCAAGGACCAGGCTGTCCGCATCTGTCAGCTCTGCCTTCCTCACAGACAACTTCATTCTATGCCTGGGCGTGGATGGCTGCTGCATGGGGACCCACCTGTGTCCTCTGTCACATCAGTGTCAGATACGTCCTGGCTTCCCACTGCTGCTTGTAAGAGTAAGGAAGGATTTTTCCCAGAATCCTCCACTGGTCCTCTCGTTGTATCTTTGTAGGCAGGTGTAGTTCCTATCTCCATTCGTGAACCAGTTATTGACAAAAGGGGTGGGGGACTCCCTTAGACCATGCATGGCTGCCTTTTGAGCTGAGCTCAACTCTCCAAGCCACAGGCTTCTGCTTAGTGGGGGTGGAGTTTAATGATTGCAGACTCAACAGTGGTGTCCATGACACAGACTCAAAGCCACCAGTGTTTTCTGATGTGTCTTCCATCCTCCTAAGGAGGATTCTGGGCTGATGAATAGTTTGATATACAGTGCTACAAGGTGAATTGCCTAAAATTATTAGGAGCCTGGTGGTAGACAATCTAAAACCATGAAAACATAGTCTGTCTCATTAGTAAAATATAAATTAGGATTATAATGACATACTATTTTACTTCCACTAAATTGGCAAAAATTAATATCTGATGATACAAAGTGGTGACAGTGATATGTATGGGGAAACAGGACCATCTCATGCAATGCTAGTGGAAGTATAATTTAGCCACTAATTTAGAAAAAAATATTGATATTATGTTGTAAAGCAGAAGATACATAACTTTTGACTTAACAAAGGTATACTACATATAGTATCTATATATTTCTAGGATATATACTAGAAAAAACTTTGCAACTTCTTCAAAATCACATTTATGGAGGCAGGGATCAGAGTAAAAAAATAAATAGATGAATGAACTTTAAAAGAGGACTTAAGTGAGCCTTCTTCACCTATGTGCAGAAGTGTAAGCTGTTAGCTTCTGTAGTAATCAGTCAGTATTTGCCCCATGGCATATTTTTAATAAATAATTTGGGAGAGCAGTGTACAAGCAAGATAATGCCTTGGTTAGACGGGATGCTGAGTGCAGCCAGGTGGTGAAATTCTGAGCAAATGAAGTTTAAGCTCAAGATCAGGGTCTGTGTGACTCAGAAATACAGCAGACGAGCTTTAGTGGAGATGGCACACCTGTTGGGTAGCTTCCACTTCTTGTTTAATTCCCACCTAGTCCTCGGTGGGAAAACACTACAGCTCCTGTGGTCAGGGGTTGTTGCCAACTTAGCCTGTAGTAGACTCTCTTAATAGCTAACTACCAAGGTCTGATTCTGGTGAAGGTGAGATTTCTGGCATCATCCACCTGATTCAGCACAATCGTTTCATCCCTTGCTAGAAACTTTCCGTGTCTCACCAGAATAGGAAGCCTGGACTGAGCCCAGTGTTCAAGTCACTGTCTAACTACAAGTGACTATGTGGGACAATGTGATTTTGTCAACCTCTCTCTATTTCCCCATCAGTGAAATGAAAAGGTTAACGTAGAGATTCCTGAGGTCTCTTTCAGATCCAATGTTCTGTGACCCCGGGAATCTATAAAGAACTACACGTCTCTCAGAATCAAAGAGCGCTAACATCCTGGCCCCCTGCTCACACTGTTCTTTGTGCTTTAGGTAACACAGACTCTGTAATTCCCTACAAACTATGTCTTAGTTGTATTAGTTCTATTAGTTATATTCCAGGCGCCTCCCCCCCAACCATGCAAACTTAGCAACGGCAAGCGGGAGGCCTGCGGGGTCTTTCGAGAGTACGTGAGGTCTAGGGCTTCGCTAGGCCGTGGGAAAGCCCATTCGCCGATTTGTGGTGAGCCTCCGCCTGCTCGCTTATGCAAAACCTATCAATGGACATGGCTTATACAGGGAGTGTCGCTGTCAGCGACTGTCTACAGCTAAAGGAAAACGACCCTCTGGATACTGGGTAGTAGATACCACTGTGCTTGCACAGAGCTTCCTACATCTGTGTCCCGAGACCCCAGGTGAATGAGGCCCTTGATCAGTGCCCTCCACGTCCTACACTTAACAAATCCTCATTCCTCAGTGCCCTGAGTCCTGAGTGTCCGGTGTCCTCAGTGTCCCGTGTCCAGGTGCCGGGCACGAGTACGCACACCGGCGCATGTCCATGGTATAAGTGTTCTGCTTCCTTCTGTCCGCCCACCGCGGGATACCCAGGAGGGTGTCTGACCCCTCCGCACTTGGCAGCATGGCCGTGGCCCTCTTCAGAAACTTTCTGCTCTTGGGTTTCTGCTACTGCTCTCCACCTACTTTCTAACTACTCTTTCGTAGTCACTTTTCTGGTATTTCTCTCCCTGCCTGCCTTCCAAAGTTTGCTGTTTCTGGGGCCCTGCCATTGACCTTTGCAGTCCACAGAAGGAGAAGCAAATGCAGACGCTCTGTGGGCCTCACACAAAATAGTGAGTGAGGCGAGGGGTCGCCAGATGACATGCAGACTGTAGTGGGCATGCCAGTGTGTGTCACATCCACCGTGTGACACAGCACCCGACCAGGCAGCCACACCTATCTCTGACCCAGGCAGGACCACCAGGTCTGACCCCCAAAACCACCAGCATTTCAGGGGTTCAGCTACCTCACCTCAGCTACTGGCTGCCTGTGTTCTTGCCATTTCCTTTAAAATTTTTCTTTTTAGTATTTTTTTATTGTTAGATTTATTGGGGTGACACTGGTTAACAAGAATCACATAGGTTCCAGGTGTACAATTCTACAGAGCATCGTCATGTGTTGCATTATGTGCTCACCACCCAGAGTCAGTTCTCGTTCCATCACCATCTATTTGGCTCCCCCTCCCTCCTGTCCTCTCTTTTCGGTATTAACAAATGATATAAATGTGATATTTTCTATCACAGTTTACCTCTGTGGTTTAGAAATAAAGTCGTGGAAAGTAGCTGTCCCCAAGTCCGCCCTCACAAACCTGTCTCCACCTCCAAGCCTCAGATCTCTTTGAATGCAATGATGGTGTCTCAGTCTGCTTCTGGGGTTCAGATCTTTTCATGTCCCAGAGCCATACTGTGGGGACAAAAAGGCCTGGATCCCTCACCTCGCAAAGGCACCTGAATGATGGTCCCAGTTATTGCTGATGTCAGACAGCATTTGAGGATGTGAAACAGGAGAGGAATCACCCTGTGCCAGCGATTTCTCTCAGCATGTTTGCTTCCTGGCGCCATTACCTGTGAAATAGCCGATCGCCCAGCTCAGAGTAGATGGCGGTGTGGAGAGCACGTGTCCGTACAAACTTTGTAAGTACACAGTGTATTTAATTTCCGAGTTTGCTTAACACACGTGTGGAGTGTTGTCGTCACTTCTTTATGCGCTGTGAATGTCTAGAGGACCCGTGTGTGTGTGTGTGTGTGTGTGTGTGTGTGTGTGTGTGTAATGAGCACCTAGCCGAGTGTCGTAAACAATGGTACTTTAATAATGCTCATGCTGTAGTATAGGCTGTCTCCATGCTACCATGGCATTTGTGGTGGAGAAGGTGTCGGTCACACCTTTCAGTGGTCTTGATTTGTCAAGCACAGATGGTAGACAGTATGCTCTAGAACAAGGAAGCAATGACTGACATGTTTCAAAAAGTAACCTACCTTGAGTAAAATAGTGACAGGCGCTATTGTAAGTGCATTGCACGTATTAAATAATGCACATATAATAAATAATACACAGTACCCTCCCGAAGTAGGTCCGATTCTTATCCTCATGGTGGAATTAAGGAAGCCGAAGCAGAGGGAGGTTAGGTAACTTGCTGCAGCTAACATTGCAAGGAAGCCCTGGTGGCGGTACCTTAACGCAGTCGCTTGGGCGTGGGCTTCAGGCCCCCGGCAGCCCAGCCGCCGTAGGTGGGCTCCCTGCCAGGCCGACTTGCCCACCCAAGAGCTCTCGCCCTAGCTCATGGCTGCATATCTTTCTGGAACATCAGCCGCTCTGCTCTCGATTTGACCATTTCCTCCCTGGGGATTTTTATGATCCATCTCTCAAAGGTGGTGCAGTATTTCTGTGCTATGCTGAACACACACACACGGGCTTTGGGAAAAGAGAGTGGTAATACATTAATTGCTTATTTAGAAGTGGGTGGACTTGTTGGAACAGATCAAAATATAGTCATCTTTCGGTACCTGTGTTTCTCTCATTCCTGCACTCATCAGAATTTTGGATTTGACGACACTAAATATTTGCAAAGCATTCTTACCGCCCTTGCTAAGAAGTTAACGTGTTTTACATACTCCAGTTCAATATTTGTCCTAACCACTGGGACATCTTGTGTTTTCTGCCTTTGTACATAAGTAGTATTTATAATATCAGTGACAAAAAAGTTTTTAAAAAATCCAGAAAAGAAAACAAAATCCTAGCGCTCAGGTACATTGACCAAGGCGTTTCCCAGGATGGTTTCTGGGGTGCTTCACTGAGCAGTGTTTCCACTCGTAAATACAGGGCTGGTGGCCGCTCAGTTCCTACAGACGTTCTTTAGCTGAGGCCTGCACGAGACGTGGCCAGCTCGTCGGTCACATGGCTGGTAAGCACAGATTGCTCTGGAATAGCTTACTGCTCTCTAAGATGAAAACGAAATCGACTATTCAGCACTATTCCCCTTCTTTTAGCGTCATTAGCTTCCATCAGTGTGCACTGAAATTGCAGGAGTTGTCACTGATGTGCCTGTAGAAAAGATATGTCACAGCTGTGAATGTGGCAGTGGCTGCCTAGAGCTGCCCGTGAAGCCAGCTCCAGTCATTTAAAGAGTCAGGGTCAGATCTGACGGTCATTCAGCCATTTCGGAATACTTCACGCCGGTACCTAAGCTGCGACTGCTCCCCGGGGCTTTCTGCAGCCCATCTGGGGTTCGGTCAGCGGAAACACGGACCCGCGGTTCTCTTTACCTTTTGCTATTTATTTTTTGCAGTGGACCAAGAACCTCATTAACTGCCATATATACATTTATGCATCCAGTCTTTATTATTATTATTATAGTATCTGTATATTATATACCATATTATCATTACATGTGATTATTATATTATGTGATTATTACTGATTTTATTCTTCAAATTATGAGACTGAGGTTCAGAGAGCTCAGGTCACTTGCCTGAGTCACACAGCTAGTGATCGAATCAGAGATCAGAGTCCTTTTCTGATGTGGAGACAGCTTCTCACACATGTGTCATGGATCTGGAAGGGAACTTAGAAATGTGGATCCCCGTTTTATGGAAATCGTGGCTCAGAGAAGAAGAGAGACATGCCAGGGTCTCACTCTTACCCGAGGCCCTCAGGCCACCGTGCTCTTCCCACCCTGACACGGGCCATCCCAGTCGTGGTCCTGTCTCCGGCAATGACAATCACTCACACCAGGCATCCTGGATGAGTTTGCTTCACCAGAGTTGGCTCTCTATAGAGACAAACTCACTGAGTTTTCATTAGCAAGTGTGAAAAGTGTAGCTTCAGAGATTAAAGGAAGCAGCAGCTGGGATAGGGTATCATGTGTAAATGGATTCTGGGCTATCACATTCCTTCTGGAACAAACAAGCAAGCAAGTTCATGGCCAGCACTGACGCCACTGTCCTCCCCCTTCAGGGTGCAGTGTGGAATGGCTGCCCCAGGGCAGGGGGTCCCCCGCCATCTCCTCTGCAGGGATCTTCATTTCCACGTTCAGAACTCTGGCACAGGAATGTCCCTGTCTTTTCGTGCCTGTCTGCGGTCACCTTCCCCTGTGCGCAGACACAGCTGTGCAAAGAGCGGACCCCGGGCACCCCTCACCGTGGCTGCCGGGGCTTTGGGCTTCCGGTAGGGAATGGGGGGTCTGGGGCAGGAGTCAATACGGCAGAAATATCCTCTGTGGAGGTGGTGGTGGTTTAACGTCCGTATCTCACCGAGAAGTCTGGTCAGAAAGGGTCCCCAGGAGTTCAGCGTCTGTGTTATTTCCTAGGCAATGGGACAAATGAAGAGACGTGAGCTATGACAAATGTCACACAACTGGAAGGAACCCCTGAGGCAAGGGACAGACGCCTGACTCTGGCTGTTTGATCCCTGGAGCCTCTTGAGCACTGAAAAGTCTGGTCTTGACCTTGGCCAGGCTGACCAGCCAGCCTCTCCCCCTGCGGGGCAGTGGAGAGTGGCCACCAATGACACAAGCACAGAGAGCACGCCCTGAGTCGCCCGTTCCAAGAGTACGGGACTTCGGGGCCCAGGCCCAGGGCAGCTGTGCTTCGGTGGCATCCCCACAGTCTAAGGTCTGGTTCTAGACTTGGCACATCCTGGGACTCGGTTTTGTCACAGTGTTTTCGGAAGTGTTTGCATCAAAAGCCTGGCAGGTGTCTGCGGTATCAAAAGGATGGCATTCAATTTAGTGCAGCCATTTTCTAGTGACCAGAATGTTCTTTTCACCCCTGGGCCTGGGAAATTGAATCTGTGTGATTAGAAGGTGGTTGGTGAGTGGGGAATGAGAACGAAGGGGGAGATGACCTTAAATGACATACCATCCAAGAATGGTGAGGCCTGATGACTCACCGACAATTGAGTGTATCTCTGGTGACCAGAATACTCCTGCCTTCCTGACAGAGCCCCTCTCTGAGGGACAGTGAGGGACAAGCACTACAGACCTCTCCCTCTCCAGATCTCGTCACTGCCTTCTGAGCTGATTGCATTCTGGCTCACATGATTATAATCAAATTTGGACTCTTCTGAGCTCGTGCCTAATGGTGCACGGTGCCCTGGGAGCATCCCGAGTTTCTCCGGCTGCACAGTTTTAGACCATCTCTGTGTAACGACCAAAGCTGCCCACCAGCACCAACTGCATGTGTATGGGGAGGGGGGTAAGTAAACACTTTAGTGATATATAATAAACATATAGAAAAGTGTATAAATTGTAAGGACAGCTCAACAAATTTTCACCAACTTAGAGTCACAGAGCCAACACTCAGAGCAAGAAATAGAACACTCTCAGCACCCCTCAAGTCCCCGTGTCCCCCTCAAAGCCAATATCCCCTCCAGACAGTGGACCTGCTATTCTGCCTGCTAATACAAGGGCTGTCTGGAAGAATGCCAGCCATAAATGTCTCCGTTTTTTATATTACGTGGCAGGAAACTTTCCGGACAGCTGTGGTCTAGGTTTAATTCTACCTGTTTTTAAGCTTTATATAAATGAAACTCACAGTGTACTCTTTTTCTTCAACACTGGACTTATGAGATATGTCTATGTCATTGCATGCAGCAAATAGGACATTGATATCATTACTGTAAAATATTCCATCTTGGCAATCTATAGTTTATTAATGGCGGTGACCATTGGGGTTGTTCTCAGTTTGGGGTTATTATAAATCAGGTTGCTATTAGCATCTTGTATACGTTACTGGGGCAAACCAACTACCTTTTGAGTCTGAGTTTGCTCTGTTAAGGTAACTTTATCTCAGAGTCCTGGGAGTATGTCATTGTCGGTCCCGTGGACAGCCTACAGGACCCTGAGTGCCAGGTCAGTGCCCTTTCTGCCTTCCCATGAGGCCCTCTGTATGAGGGCCAGTCTTCTACTGCCGGATTGCAAATTCACGTACCAAGGAATCCATAATTATTTGTTGAATGAGTTTTGACGAGGGAGTGGAACTGGGCTGCTTGAAAAATGAAAATTAAAGTTGCTTATTTGTCTTTTACCATTGCAATATCCCACAATGGTACAATAATTGTTCAAAAAAGAACAAATCAGGGAGGAAGAAGGTCAAGTTTGAGATGCAATAAAGCAAGAGAATTGAAGGGCTAGTCAATGGGGACCCTCCATGGGCCTTCTTGGGGGTGTGTTGGTCACCAGACGTAATGAAATGCATTAGGTTAATAAATATCTAAACCACTCCAGGTGTAACTGTCGTCCCCACTGTCCCCATCCCATCTGTATACACAGACCCCACATGGAGGTCCCGGGGGGATGTTTCTTTTCTCTCTCTCCTTTGGGAAAGCTTTAGGGAGGCAGTGACACTGAGTACTGTGAATTCTGAGTGGAGAGTAGAGGGGTAATTTATTCTTGGTCGCACCGGGAATCGGGCATCCCTGGGCATCCGGCGTAGCATGGAGGTAACCGGGTGAGGGCCTCAGTCTTCTCCTGGGGTCTTGTTGCCCTGAGCTCTGCTTCACTGAGCCTTCCTCAGGCAACCAGGAGCCATGAACAGTTCCCCCAGAGAGGGGTGCTGTTTGTCCTAGTGAGAGTGACTGCTCTCTCGACAGTGTGATCAGGGAGGGGTGCACCCCAAGGAGCCAGGCACCTCCCCTAAAGTGGCTGACTCCCTCAGCAGTTGGTCATGTCATGTCTCTAGAAAACGTCTGTCAGACACATCCAAACCAGTGACTTCTGATCCTGAGCCAAGACATCATCTGGGTTCGGACCTAACAAAGGGTCAGAGGCATCTGCCCAACCTCATGACAACGAATCCTTTGTCAACAGAGCCCCTGTAGTCTTGACACTTGCTGCATTTCAGAAACAGTGCCGGTGTTGGCTTTCCTTTTGTATTTCCCTAGAAGGTAATGTTGTCACCTAGAGAACATGGCTTTTAAGTGCAGCTGTAGGCACTGCCTGTGTTTTTCAAAGCCCCGGTGTCAGCCACAGCTTGAGCTGGTAACTCAAAAGGGTCAGCCGGGAAGGTCAAAATAGGATGGCCCCTGGACAACTTGGAAAGGTGTGTGCGTGTGTGTGTGTGTGTGTGTGTGTGTGTGAAAGCATGTGCATGTGTGTGTGAATGCATGTGCATGTGTGTGTGAATGCATGTGTATGTGTGTGCTTGCACCTGTGTGTGAGCATGTGTGCACATATTGTATGGGTATGCATGTGCGTTTGAGTACGTGTGTGAGTGCATATGTATGTGTGTGTCTGTACCTGTGTGTGAGCATGAGTGCATGTGTATATGTATTTGCACATGTGTGTGCATGTGTGTTTGCACCTGTGAGCATGTGTGTACATGTGTACATGTGGGTGTGAGCATGCATGTGTGAGTGCATGTGTGTGTGTTTGCACCTGCATATGAGCATGTGTACATGTGTGTGAACATGTATGCAAGTGCATGCGTGCATTTACACCTGTGTGTGAGCACATGTGTACATATGTGAGATGCATGTGTATGTGTGTTTACGCCTGTATGTGAACATGTGTGTATGTGTATGCATGTGTGTTTGAGTATGTGTGAGTGCATATGTATGTGTTTGTACCTGTGTCTGAGCATGTGTGCATGCGTGTGAGTGCATGCATATGTAGGTGAGCATGTATGTACATGTATATATGTGTGTTTGAGCATGTGTATGTGTTTACATTTGTGTGTAAGCATATGTGTATGTGTAAGAGCATGTGGTGCACATATGTGTATGTGTATGTACTTATATGTGCATGTGTGTGTTGGTACTTACATGTAAGCATGTGTGTATGTATGTGTGTGCATGTGTATGTGCATTTGCACTTGTGTGAGAGCATGTGTGAGGGCATATGTATGTGCATTTGCACCTGTGTGTGAGCACGTGTGTATGGGTGTGCATGCCTGAGCACTGAGGGATGTGGATACACAGTCTGGCAGGAGGAAGGGAGGGGAAGCCACCCGTTGGCTTCTTTGCACACAGCAGGCTGCTGGTGGCCGTGTTTACTTTCCTGGAGTTAGAGGTCCCGTCCCTGCGTGGGAGGTCCGGTGGGATGTAGACCACCCAGCTGGCCTCGCTTCTCTTTCCTTTTTCATCTCCACCACCCCTGAGTCTAGTCCTGCTTCCGCATTAAAGAGCTGGCTCCTGCAGGATCTTCATCAAGCCAAGTGGATTTTTACATTTGTCATCCAAGCAGGTGGAACCTAAGGCAGTCACTTACAATCATCCGAAGGGCCACGTGTGTGGCCACCAAGCTCCTCAGAGTGGCAGGGGTGGGAGGGGGGCGTATTTTATAAGCAACCTGAAATGATCAGTTGTGTCTGAGCTTTGTGCCTGCAGAGTAAAGGCCTGAAAGGCAATGAGGAGGAATGAAAACATGGAAGGAATTAAATACCATTCTAATTGCTCGAGAACAGGCCTCTGTATGTGACATCAGAGCACCCTGGCCTCCTGACCCATGCAGCTCTGCAGACCTGTCCCCACAGTCTCCCCCTGTCCCCCCAACCCCAGTTTCCGTCCCCAAACTTTTGCCCCATCTCCGTCTTCTCACACGCGTCACTAGAGCTTTTAGAATCCACCTCAGAATGTATTTCCTGGTCCCACTGAAGCCAGAGGCCTTGCGTCCGTGGACCCCCCTGCAGTGACCTCGGTAGTGATTTCTCCAGTAAGTCCCAGGCATGTGCTCCGCAAGCAGCACAGAGGTTTGGGGCCTCCCCTTCACAGGGAGACACGTAACAGGAGGAACGCTGCAAGCCACATAGCAGCCCGTGTGAGCATGTCTGTTCAGGTGACAAGTGTGACAGTGGAGCTTTCTCTGAGTCCCTCCTGTTACTCCCTGTGGGCCCCTGGCACCCAGCATTTCCCCCTGTGCTCTGCTGGCCGAGACCTGGCTCCTTGTCCTGTCGGGGAGCATGGCGGAAGGACAGTTGTCTGTACTCGTTCTTCCCTGAAGTAGGGGGGAGCCAAACTCCGCAAAGCAGCAGCTGAGTTTCAGTTCCATTGTTTAGACCATGTTTTTCCAATTCTGCTACTAAAACTATGATGATGTCTTTACTTCAAACTAGAAGCAAGGAGACAAAGCTTGATACTGACTCTTACTCTTATATTTGTTTGTTTTTGCTTTGAAATCGTCGTAGGAAGTAATACCAGATTTGAAGAAATACCGGGGTAAGGACATTGTATGGAAAAGAGGAGATACTCTCCTGATTTGAGTCCTTACGTCCAGACGCTCAGTAAGTGTGCGAGCAGCCTTTATCTACTGCTGCAGATGGATGAGCTCACGGGGAAGAGAGGGCCTCCAGAAGATTGTTTTCTAGAAGGCACTGGCTTGCTTGTTCTGGAAACATTAATTGCCTTTACACGGATTCTGGAAGCAACTTAAAGGGACCCATTGAGCATTCTGAGCCATCAGATGACCAGCCGATGAAGGCCTGGGTGCAGGACACTGGGATGCTCATCTCAGCTCTGGCCCTCAGGAGCTTGTTGTCCTGGGCACATCCCTCTCAACCCTTCCTCAGAGAAAGGAAAGGGCTCAGCTGGTTTGTTTTGTTAGACAGGGAGCCACTGGAACATGTCATGTCGCTAGGGCCTAGGGACAAAAAACTAACCAACCGGTCCCTGCCCCCAAGGAACTCATAGAGACCTGATGAGAAAGTAAAATCAGAAATCCACCGGGGGGAGAGTGAATGGAGGCCCAGGATGATTTGGGGGCATTAATGAGCTGCAAGCGTCACTTGGGAAAGTCTACTTGGAACGGGCGGTGCTTCGGCTGAATTGAAGGGAAGGGAAGGGCAAGGGATGATTTCCAAGGTCACTTCCATTCTAAAATGTTGAGTCTTATTGAGGTGCACGATCTGTCTAGAATTTTAGGCAGGTGGGTTTCCCTGGGTTCTGTCCCCAGTTCCCGTGTACAACACACTCCCATGGAGAATGTGCTCCCGTGTACAGCGCGCTCCCGTGTACACTGCGCACCCATGGAGAATGTGCTCCCATGTACACTGTGCTCCCGTGTACAACGTGCTCCCGTGTAGAACGTGCTCCCGTGTACACTGTGCTCCCGTGTACAACGTGCTCCCGTGTAGAACGTGCTCCCGTGTACACTGTGCTCCCGTGTACAATGCACACTCACGTTTTTGACCCAAATTTTGAGGGGAAATAAATCTTTTGTTTTAATTTTTTATTTGTTTATATTTAGATACTCAGTTTTTTGTATTAGAAAGGAATTTTAGCATTTATTTTTTTAACGTTATGGTACAAGAAATTTTATGTAACAAATAATGACAAAACACAAGAACAGATACAAGGTACAGGGGATTTTATGTAAAAATTTTTTTTTTTTTTTTTTTTGCTTCATTGGTATGTGGGTAGCTCCCTGGCTGGGAATCGAACCCAGGCCGCAGCACTGACAGCACCAGCGCTGAAGCCTTAAGCCACTACACCATCAGGGAACTCCCTGTAAAAATTTTTTATATAAAAAATTGATTATCATATTCCAGGATATTATTTTGCATATGGACATCATTACTGGTTTCTGAGTTACACTTTTAACTCACAAACATAAATTAAAGAATTAAAAACATTTATATAGATACAGAATTAATACTACCCATGTATAGTGTGTATGCTTATTTTTCCTTCAAAAATTTGGGCAAAAAAGTGCACATTATACATGACAAAATATGGTAAGTCCTACTGAAAGATATATTTAGTCAGAGAGGACCTGGCAACCATATTTATGCATGAGATGGGCTCCTGAAGATCTCATGATTTAAAAGACACCCAATCTGAGGTTAGTTTTTCCATAGAAATAAATTTATGGAAAGGGAAGTATGATCTTCAAAGGTATGACTCTACAATTATGAAAGGATAGTTTTGCTTGTTTTGAGCAAGGTATTCAAAATGCATAATGATAGATGAATAATAATAGTGTTTTTAATCTCTAACTTTCTCCAAAGTCATTAAATTTCTAGTCTTTTCCCATACTAGCCCTAGCACCTACCTCTTAGTGAACACATAAACATTTCTATGGAGCATTTTTTAAATGAAGTTTTATTAACATTTTTATAATCATACTACTTCAGATTCATGTAAATTCAAATCCACGTGAAATGTACCTGCACTCCGTTGACCAATGTATAAGTGATCTAAGAGGGAGGGGACACAAAATGTCCGTGCAGATGTGTATTTAAAGCACCAGAATGTGCGAACTCAGAAGCCCATGGCGGGCAGTCAGTCCAACTTCATTTAGAGATGAAGAAGTGGGAACCCGGGAGGTAGAGTCCGAGCCCACATAATATCTGTATTTATTTACTTTTATAAAGGCGGGAACTAACTTAAAACATCTCTTTTGTTCTGTCTTATGGTGTGGAGTGAGGCGGCATAGCTCAGGGTGCGGTTACAGTAATCCGGCACAGAGCCCACCACAGAGTGTGGGCTCAGAAAATTCTGGAGAGCGGCCTTGAGTAAGGGCTCCCCTGTGGAGTCCACTCTGAACCTCAACTCCAGAGCAGGAGGCTTCTTAGTGAGGAGAGGCTACTCCATTTCCCGGAGAGGTGGAACTGGGAGGGACAGGGGATGGAAAGTGCTGACCCCGAAATGTCCCAGGGGTGGGGTCGGGCTTGCCGCCGCACCTGTCCCCTCTCGGCGCTGTGGTCCCTCCACTGATGATCGGCCAGATCAGGCTTCCCAGCCCACAGGGACAGAGAGGTATGCTGACTTTGGGCACTCTAAGGCCATGTGGTACAGGCAAAGCATTTCAGATGGGTGAGTTAACCTAACTCACCTGAGAAGTGCTTGAGTCTGTCACAGGTTGCTTGGAAAATGTTGACGCAGCTAGGCACCCTTGGTGTCATCCTGGATTCACCCGTTCCCCGTCCTCCTTAGATGACCTTCGACAAGTTGCTCAGTGACTCCTGTTTCATCACCGATTACAATACCTACTCGTAGAATCTTCGCGAAAATGTAGTGCGGTCCTTGTGTCAGGGCCCTGGACCTATTCATTCAATAGGGTTCGTTCCTGCCTTTGTAAGTATGAATATTATGTCAAAAGCCAGACCAATAAAAAATGGCTTTCACAACTAAAGATGAGAAATTCTATCATCAGACACTTAGGAGTTTAGAGCTGATACACAATCTCAAGTTAAATTCAGATGTTAGTGAGAAACTGGTACGTCTGTGCTCACAAGCAGGAATGGCGTTGGCGTGGCGTTGGCGTGTTGCTGGTTCTCACACCAGCTTCATTAAGTGCGGGGGGTGTGATCTTATTTATGGGCCCTGTGGCTGCTTCCCACCCCCACTCCCCGCCGTTTTCTGCTTCTGTGATCTTAGAAAAATAACTAACGTAGGAAAGGTAAGGCTTAGAAAAGGAAATTCAGCAGCCTAATTTCGGGTGGCATGGATTTTAAGAAAACTAATTCTTTTCTCATCTCAAAAAGCTACCAAAACCATTTTCTATGGTGTTTTTATTATTGAAAGAGTAATTTTAAAGTAATTTTTGTGAGCTTAGAAGTCTACTCACTGTAAGTTCTTTTTTCCTTCCTTCCCTTCATTTCCTTTCCCTTCCCCCACCCCATTTTTCTTCTCACCATAGAGAAAAGGTTTGAAAAAGAAGAGGCCTGAGAGCATTACCCTCTGGGCCATTCATGGCTTTGGATGTGGTCCCACACAAATTCTTACAACATGAGGAGGTTTTTGAGCGACTTTTTTTTTTAGCTCATCAGCTGTCGTTAACGTGAGTGTATTTTATGTGTGGCCCAAGACAGTTCTTCCAGTGTGGCCCAGGGAAGCCGACAGGTTGGACACTGGTTCTCTAGGCACTTATTTCCAGACTGCTTCTAAGGTGTCATTCACCTCTGCACTCCCACTTGCAAGAGGGAGGCTCATTCATCCACATTCTCTCTCTCTCCCTCCCTCTGTCCTTCATGCTCCCCCTCTCTCTTTCTGTCTCTCCCCACCCTTCTACCTAAAGCCTTAGAGGCATCTAACACTGGTCATTTTATTTGCCATTCTTTGATTGCTAGCGTGGTTGACGGCCATTTTAATTTCTTCCGCGTTCAAGTCCTTTACGGCCCTTTGGGGGCCCATCTGCTTGGTTCTTTCTTACAGCTTATGTAATGCGTAGTGTGTGATCCCCAAACACCTTTCTCGGCTCATCCCCATCAACAGCACATCAATGGAAAAACCCCTGGACTTTGGCCTATGGTGTGCTCTGGTCTTTGGCCTTCATTGCTGTTGACATTTTTTTTCCTTCTTGTGTCATCACGAGGGTTCTCATGGCGGGGTGGGGGTCGGAGGAGAGGTATCGGATGTATCGAGTCAGCTGCCGCGCAGCTCTGCGAACCCCACCCCTGCGACTGTTGACTTTATTTTCATGCCACTCACAACAATACCAAATCACACGGGCATTAAAGTTGGCATAGCCTGATTCTGAAAAGAATGTTCTTTTAAACTCATTAAAAAACAGACACTGGTAAATGTTTATGTCTTTTTGTATAAAAAAATGTAAATATTTTCTTAGAAAATAAAAAGGGAGGATGTAGAAACTTCGTGGTATCTAGCACAGGGTTAAAGAAATATAAGGGGTAAATAAAGAGATTTAAGAGGATCTTTAGGAAATGCCAGAATGGTTTGTTTGGGCTCACTTTATTAAACCTCTCTGTTTATTTGTAGTTTTTTAAGAGGTCGCCATTTTCCAACAACTACTTTAATATTAAGGCCTCTTCCGCGGCATGTGATTGTGCATAAACATATGTTTTCTCTTTCCATTTTAGTTCTTCATCTTTTTTACATGTTAAGATGTCAGATTTTCTTGGTCATTGTTTGTATAAAAATTTCACATTGCCTTGAACATAGTTATTTGGACCGTGGAGAGGTAACTTTAGTTAATTAGAGACAGAGCCTAACCCAATCATTTCTGAGGTTTCTTCTATCCAGAGGGTCCCTGTGCCCCCTTCGCTTGTCAGAGGAAATCGCGGGTAGAAAGGATGTTCAGGACTTACTCTGTTCACTGTAATGCCATTCTATTCACTATAGGAACCAGAGCATTCCATTTTATTTGGCATGTATAATTTGAAATGTAGTCTGTGCCTGACAGAGCCATGTGTGTTAGTCAGCTCTTGCTGTGTAACAAATTACCCCAGAACTTAGGAACTTAAAACAAGAAACATAGAGACCAATGGAATAGAACTGAAAACCCAGAAATAAACCCACAAATATATGGACAAATAATTTTCGATAAAGGAGCAAAAAACATACAATGGGGAAAAGACAGCCTCTTTAGTAGGTGGTGCTGGGAAAACTGGAAAAACATATGCAAAAGAATGAACCTGAGCTGGGAACTCTCTCCATATACAAAAATTAACTC